>BOPN01008546.1:0-2500 GCA_017312705.2 Penaeus japonicus | reverse complement strand
TTGTGTATGATATTAGTATCCTGGAGCTTGAATGTGTATTCACCTTCTAAATCCACTGGAATAAAGAAAATCTCTTATGAGAAGCACACATACATAAAAGGGATGGTAATAATTTACACAGGATTAGTGAGCACTTCAATCAGAGATATTGGTCATGTCCCATTTACAACCTGATTTAAGAGGAGGGTTTCAAAGTGTATTTAGGAATCTGACCCAATATGCTGATTGTCGTGAAGTCAAATTAGAATCTTTCCAATTTATCCCTTTTTCTTCCTTCATTATTGCTGTCAGACAAAGAGTCGATAATTACAAATTCTGTCATCTTCTACTTTAATGGTGTTCTTCACTCACAAGAGATATAAAAGATATGAATAAAAATGTGATATTATTTGAGTGGGAAATATATTTAAAAAATTGGTATATTGACCAGATGTATTCTGTGGTAAGGTACAATTCATGAAAGAAATATCCCTTCCACTGTGCACTTTCATTCTCATATGTAGTTGTTAATATGCTATTTCTAAGAATTGCTGATGCATACTTATAAGAGATTTCATGTTATGTTTATGTAGAGAATAATTGAAAAAACAAAAAACAAAAAGAACGATGCTTTCTTTTGCATTGGATACAAGTGTTTGACCATTAGGTCTGTATTCCATAGCTTACATGCTCTATCCTCCCTTATCCTTTGGTGTACAGCAAGTAATTCAAACCACATTATTGGTGTTGCAAACATGGGATTCTTACTCAGGGGACCCAACATCCTTTTATTTTTTATTCTTTATTATTATTATTTTTTTTTTCTTGAGTCGGAGTTTGTTTTTGTTTCAGGCCACAAGAAATTTCCTTGTACTATTTTATCTATTCATTAGACCATACAATAAAATTCATATTGTGAAAAACAGTGAGAAAAGGGTGAAGTTTAAGGGGTGCATAACTTCTGGATGAATTAACACAATCAGAAATATTTTGACTCTGCATGCAGCTTACTAGTCTGGAATAAAATCATGTACTCTACTAACACAAAAGGATAATTCTTTTTAATTTTCAATTTAAGTAGATGCTTTTTTTTTTTTCTCCCCATGAAAGCTCCTCAGATTGTGGCCATTGTTAATTCATGCAGACAATGAAACAAGGAAAACTTTCTTTAAAGTGTATTCAGGACTTGCCTAAAAAAGTACAAACTAAACATTATGTCCACAATGTTAAAGTAAAGTTCTCAGTGACCATAATTTGAGTTAATTTTTTTAGGAGCTGTTAGAGACAGAATATTTAGCTCATCACTTGAGCTATATTGGAATATCTTTTTTCAGTATGTGATATATCAATTACTGGGAAAGTGTATGTAGAGATTTTCTTTAAAAATGCATGACACTACCAGTCTTGTAGCTTTAGCTTTAGAGGCCCTGGTAGTATGAGTGTGTGTGTGTGGTACTTTCCCCATTTTGTCACGGTCTTCATTTTTGGGTTTGCGGTAATTAGAAGGGGAAAATTATTATGCAGTGCAGAAGAGAATTATTTGATTTTTTCCCCTGAAGCTCAGAACTACACATGTTTTTTATTGCCTCCATTGTATATTTTTGCATTCATTGAACAGTCCTGCAATATGCAGAAATCTCCTCCTCAGTGTCTGTGGAGGAGCATGATTTTATGATAGGGACTGGTGTCATCTTGAATATTGTCTACAGTACAAAGTAAAACCACATTCAGGATGTTTTTGTTTTCATTTCCCTTTTTTACTATAACCTCTAGCTGATTTGAAGTATCAGTTAGTATAAATAATACTCAAAATACATTTCTCATTCACATGTCAGCCTCTTGGGTTGAATTTAACTGCTACAGATGCTTAGATAACTTCTGCCTCTTTGATGCTATATCAATATAGTCGGTAAAGCAAAGTATACTTAAATAGAAATAAAAATATGCATCAACATTATTATATAAATATATATATATATACATATACACATATATATATATCTATATCTATACATATCTATATCTATATCTATATATCTATACATATACATATACATATACATATACATATACATATACATATACATATACATATACATATACATATACATATATCTATATCTATATATCTATATATATATATCTATATAAATACATATATATCCATATCTCTATATATATCTATATATATACATATATATACGCATATATATATACATATACATATATATATACATATATATATACATATATACATACATATATACATACATATATATATATACATATATATATCCATATATATATATACATATACATATATATATATACACATATATATACATATATATACATATATATATACATGTATATATACATGTATATATACATGTATATATATACATATATATATACATATACATATATATATATATATATATATATATATATATATACATATACATATACATATACATATATATATATATATATATATATATATATATATATATATATATAT
>BOPN01008545.1:12500-14218 GCA_017312705.2 Penaeus japonicus | reverse complement strand
AAAAAAAAGAGTAAATAAATGATAATGAATAGATAAAAAACGGAAATATAGATAATCAGTATATACATAATGACGATGATGATGGTGATTATAATGATAATGATAATGGTTATGATTATGATCATGATTATAGGAATGATATTGATAATGATACTGATAATGACGATGATAATGATGATGATTATGACAATGATACCACTAATGATACTACTACTACTTATGATAATAATAATGATAATTACAAAAAAATATTATAACTATAACAATAATACTGATGATAGTGGTAATAATGATAACAATAATGAAAATAATAATGATGATAAAAATAATGAAGGTAATGATGATGGTAATAATGATGATGGTGATAAAAAAGATAATAATAATCTTAACTGAAATAAAGATAATGATAATAATCTTAATTGACTTAATAACAATAATGATAGGAATGAAAGCAATAATAGAAATGATAATGATAATAATGAAATGATGATAATAATGATTGTAATAATAATCATGATGATATTGATAATAATGATAATGATAATAGTGATAATAATAAGAACAATAATAACAATGATAACAATAATGATAACAATAATAATGATAATAATGGTGATAATGATAATGAAAAGGATATCAATATCAATAGTAATAATGATAATGATGATAATAATTGTAATGGTAATAATAGGAGTAGTAACAACGATAATCACAAAAATCATAATCATGATTAGAACAGAATTGAATCAAAACGATAATGATGATGATTTTGGTAGTGTTGAAAAAGATAATGGTAATAACAGAACTGATAACACTAATGAGTCTGATGATAATGATGATAGTGATAATGAAAAGTAATGATAAAGATCAAATAAGGATGATTATTATGGTAATGATAATACAATAATAAAGATAATAGTGATGGTAATGATAAAGATATATATATATATATATATAGGGAGAGAGAGAGAGAGAGGGCATATATAATGGGCATACACACATACACATATGTATATATATATATATATATATATATATATATATATATATATATATATATATATATATTTCTATATAAATATATATATATATATACCCATATATTTACCCATATATTTTGTAGCGTTTGTGGTTTTCGTAATTCACTTTGTCCAGTTGTTGCAAGAATTCTATTTCAAAAAGATATATGTGAACAAATACAGACAAGGGAGACATTGATTTCAATCGAAGAAAAAAAAGAATGTGAATGGCATTTGAGAGGAAATGATCATATGATACCCATCCTTTACTTACAACTGCTTTATCCATTCTAAGCATCGGTGAAGAATCCAGCGAAGATCTATCTTCATGCACTTGCTGCACTCATACGAAATGAAACAGATATAAATTAAATGAGACTAGAATTAATTAAAGAAAAAGTAAATTTTCATTAGCCTTCGCATAATGTAAACCGGAACTTCACAGTTATCAATAGAATTCGCATAGTTCGATGCGAAATCTAGACCTTTAATGAAGATCTCACTAAATCATTACAATACTTCAAAGCTTCTTGGAATCACAGAGGACAATTGAAATTATCCTTTGATGATATTATCAATATGGAAGCGACCGATTTCCTCCCATTCAGCGATGATATATTTTGAGAAGCAATTATTACAACACTGTAATATCAGACGGTGGTTTTTGAACGGTGATTCCCAAACTTTTATTTTCAGTGA
>BOPN01008544.1:37500-43472 GCA_017312705.2 Penaeus japonicus | reverse complement strand
AGAGAGAGAGAGAGAGAGAGAGAGAGAGAGAGAGAGAGAGAGAGAGAGAGAGAGAGAGAGAGAGAGAGAGAGAGAGAGAGAGAGAGAGAGAAAGAGATAAAGAGAGAGAGAGAGAGAGAGAGAGAGCGGGACGGCCGAAAAACAAAATCTTTCCCATCCCACCTGGAGACCCATTACGAAGAGGCAATACGGCATTACATTGGCCCTCGGAGTCTGTATATCCTCGCCAACGACCCTTAACTCTTTCCTCTACCTCTTTCCCCTTCCCTACTTTCCTCCCCATTTCATTTGCCCCTTTTTCCCCCTTTCCAAGCTTCGAAATGATTTTCCTCTCTGACTCTTTTTCCCTTTACAGTTCGCTTCCTGTTTGCTTTTATGTAGCATCGTGATTTTTTTATTTCTGATCCTAATTCTATTTATTCAATTATTTCATTATTGGATTATCTTTTTCACTAGTACTGTTATATATATTATCATTTCTATCATTTTTGTTAATGCCTTTACTATTATCATTATTGTTGTCAATCACTGGCATTATTATTACTATTATCCTTTTGTTATCACTGTTATTATCAGTGCTATCATTCCTGTTATCATTATTATTATCATTATTATTACTTACTATTATGTGTCTTTCAGTTTTGTCAATTTCAAAGTATCTATTTTAAACTTTTATTAATCGATAGGTTTATTATTTCGTTAATCCTATTTCATCCTAACTTTTTAAAGCAACATCAATATTATCATGATCCTTACTATCACTAATATCATCCATGTTATCATTACAGTTATCATTATAAACATCATAATCACTATTATCATTATTAAGTGCTGGAACTGTAGTTTCATTGCCTTTATCCATTACTTTTTTATCAATTAACCCTCTATTTCTACTCATAACCTTTTTTTTTCTTCCTCTTAAATGCATATCAACATTAATAAATTCCCATCAATATTTGAATATCCTTTTGTTCCCGTGTCAGCTGCTATAAATCAAAATCTTTCACTCGCATTTCTAAATCATCGCTGTCAATCCTTCCGTTTCGAAACGTTCATAAAAGCTTAAATAAAAGATAAACAGAAAAAAAAATGAAAAAAAAACTTAAGCTTAAATAAAATAAAATAAAAGATAAACGAAAAAAAACTTAAAATTCAATAAAAGATAAACAGAAATAAAATAATAATGAAACAACAAATAAAGTTATTTGCTCCAACGCTTCATGGCGTCAGGGTTTGTTGTCATTTGCAATATTTGTTATCCTTGACAGAACAAAGGAACAACGTAAAAGTTATCTCTCTTTTCGAATACATGGATTAAAAAATACAGATATAAACAACAAAAGAGAGAGAGAGGAAAGAGAGAGAGAAAGAGAGAAAGGGAGAGAGAGAGAGAGAGAGAGAGAGAGAGAGAGAGAGAGAGAGAGAGAGAGAGAGAGAGAGAGAGAGAGAGAGAGAGAAAGGGAGTGAGAAAAAAAAGAGAAAGTGAGAACATTCGGAAAAGAAACAGTAAAATGGAAAAAAGAGCAGGCAGAGAAGAGAGGCAAGCCAGGCATCTTCGGACCGTGCTGAAGGCCCCGAGCGCCCTCCCTCCCGCACCAAGACAGCAACAACAGTTAAGTTAAGGGCCGAGCCACAAATCCCAAGCAACGGCAGTCGAGATACGTGGGCGCGTGCACGAGCCTGGGATAGCGGTCAGACGTGACGGTAAATAACGCTCTAGTCTTTCTTGAGGATGGCATTTTAGGCAATGGAGGGAAGGGGAGGGGAGGGGAGGGGAGGGGAGGAGACGAGATGATATGATATATGATATGATACGATTTGATATAATATGATATGATATGATATAATATGATATGATGAGATGATAATAAGAAAGTGAGAAATGCCTAAAGAAAAATACAATAGAAAAGAAGAGAAGAGAAAAGAATAAGAAAGGGAGAAATACATAGAGGAAAATAGAAGAGAAGAGAAGGGAAGAAAAGAGGAGGAGGAGGAGGGGAGGGGAGGGGAGGGGAGGGTAAGGAAGAGGAGAGGATGGCATTTTAGGCAATGGAGGGGAGTGGGAGGGGAGGGGGAGGGTAAGGAAGAGGAGAGGATGCATTTTAGGCAATGGAGGGAGGGGAGGGAGGGAAGGGGAGGGGAGGGAGGGGATTGGAGGGTAAGGAAGAGGAGAGGATGGCATTTTAGGGAAGGGAATGGAGGGAAGGGGAGGGGGGGGGAGGGTAAGGAGGGTAAGGAAGAGGAGAGGATGGCATTTTAGGCAATGGAGGGGAGGGGAGGGGAGGGGAGGGGAGGGGAGGGGAGGGTAAGGAAGAGGAGAGGATGGCATTTTAGGCAATGGAGGGAAGGGGAGGGGAGGGGAGGGGAGGGGAGGGTAAGGAAGAGGAGAGGATGGCATTTTAGGCAATGGAGGAAGGGGAGGGAGGGAGGGAGGGAGGGTAAGGAAGAGGAGAGGGATGGCATTTTAGGCAATGGGAGGGAGGGGGAGGGGAGGGGAGGGTAAGGAAGAGGAGAGGATGGCATTTTAGGCAATGGAGGGGAGGGGAGGGGGGGAAGGGGAGGGGAGGGGAGGGGGAGGGGAGGTAAGGAAGAGGGAGAGGATGAGGGGCATTTTAGGGAAGGGAATGGAGGGAAGGGGAGGGGAGGGGAGGGGAGGGGAGGGTAAGGAAGAGGAGAGGATGGTATTTTAGGGAAGGGAATGGAGGGAAGGGGAGGGGGAGGGGAGGGGAGGGGGAGGGGGACAGGAAGGAAGGGGATGGGATAGGAGGGGTGGGAGGGGATGGGGAAGTGAGGGGGGAGGGAGGGGATTGGAGGGTAAGGAAGAGGAGAGGATGGCATTTTAGGGAATGGAGGGGAGGGCGAGAAGGGGAGAGGAAGGGAGGGGAGGGGGAAGGGATTGGAGGAGAGGAGGGGGAGAAAAAAATAATAATAAAATAAAAACTTCTGGTTTACACACAGTCCCTTTCCACAAGATGGCGTCGGCAGGCCGTTTGTAACCCAATCACACGTGTCGAGCAGAACCAGCTCAGGCCGCAGTAGGGGGGAGGAGGGGAGGGGAGGGAAGTTGATCGGAGGATAAGGAAGAGGAGGGGAGAGGAGGGGAGAGGAGAGGAGAGGAGGGGTGGGAAGGGGAGGGGAGGGAAGAGAAGGGGAGGGGAGGGGAGGGAAAGGGAGGGGAGGGGAGAGGAGGGGAGGGGAGGGAAGAGGAGGGAAGGGAAGGGAAGGGGAGGGAGGGGAGAGGAGAGGGGAGGCCAGATGGTCATGAGGAAGCTGCTGTAGGAGAGGAATGGGGAGGAGTAGGAGGAGGAGGAAGAAGAAGAAGGAGGTGGTGGGGGAAGGGGTGGGGGGATTGGGGAGGAGAAGAAAGGGGAGGGGGAAGGGAATATGGGTCTTTGAGATGAAAGGGAGGAGGGAGGAGGGTTGGGGATGGGTATGATATAACCCCCTGCATTTACTCACTATATATATGCATGTATTTTCATGCCCACATTTTAATGTGCTCGATAACTATCAAACGCATGAAAAGAAAAATACATTTAAAATTCTAGACACTAGACAGTCGGTCAACAAGAGTCCATGTTCCTGTTATAACACTAATGAAATTAATATTACTTATAACATCACTTATGGAGATTACATACAAGTCTACTGATAGTGACAACAAAACGAAAATAATGACAAGAAAAACATAAGTGTACATTCACATAAACACACATAAAATTGCACATTCAGCCCACCCGCGCACACAAAAAACAAATGAAAGCACTAACTTAACCAAACTCACATGATTTAAACATGTTTCCTGAGATGTTTATGGTTAGATGACCACATAAAGAAAGAGAAGATATTCGGCCGAGATTTGCTGGACGGCTTCAACTGCAGCCAACCAAGAGGGAGAGGGGGGTAGGGGGCAGGGGGGAGAGAGGGGCAGGGAGAGAGAGAGAGAGAGAGAGAGAGAGAGAGAGAGAGAGAGAGAGAGAGAGAGAGGAGAGGGGGAGAGGGGGTAGGAGGTAGGAGGTAGGGAGGGAGAGGGGGTAGAGGTAGGGAGGGAGAGGTGGTAGGGAGTAGGGAGGGAGAGGGGGTAGGGTGAGGGGAGGGGGAGGGGAGGAAGAGGAGGAGGAGCTCAAGGAGATAGAGAGTGAGATATGCTGATAGATGGGAGAGTGAGGGAGGGAGCGAGAGAGAGAGAGAGAGAGAGAGAGAGAGAGAGAGAGAGAGAGAGAGAGAGAGAGAGAGAGAGAGAGAGAGAGAGAGAGAGAGAGAGAGAGAGAGAGAGAGTGAGGGAGGGAGCGAGAGAGAGAGAGAGAGAGAGAGAGAGAGAGAGAGAGAGAGAGAGAGAGAGAGAGAGAGAGAGAGAGAGAGAGAGAGAGAGAAAGAGAAAGAGAAAGAGAAAGAGAAAGAGAGAGAGAGAGAGAGAGAGAAAGAGAGAGAGAGAGAGAAAGAGAAAGAAAGAGAGAGAGAGAGAGAGAGAGAGAGAAAGAGAAAGAGAGAGAAGAGAGAGAGAGAGAGAGAGAGAGAGAGAGAGAGAGAGAGAGAGAGAGAGAGAGAGAGAAAGAGAGAGAGAGAGAGAGAGAGAGAAAGAAAGAAAGGGGAAAAGCAGGTAGAGACAGTAAAGAGAGACGAAAGAAAATGAGGGAGAAAAGAAACGAAATCAAAACGAACTTAAGAAAGAACGAGAAAAAGGGAGAATGGGAAAACAGGAGGAGGGGGGGGGGTGTAAAAGCAAAATATAAGCAAACATAAAAGGGAAAACATCGAACGAACCGAGACAGACAGACGAGAGAAGTATTAGTGTAATAACAACAAATAAGGTTGTAAACAGAGGCACAAAATAGGGTCATAAACAGATACGAGCAACCCTTTCCTTAGAGTGGTTACGTCAGCAGATTTTTGAGCGCGTTCCGTTGTTCTCTCCATCTTTTTTTGCAGTTTTTAATAACATTTATCTTATTCCCTTTTGTATTTGGTTTGCATTTTTAATAACATTTATCTTATTCCGTTTTTTCTATTCCCTTTTGTTTTGTTTTTTTATAACATTTATCTTATTCCTTTTTTTTTATTCCCTTTTGTATTTTTTCTTGTCTTTTATAACATTTATCTTATTTCCTTTTTTTTTCTATTCCCTTTTGTATTTTTTTCTTGTTTTGTTTCTCTCTCTCTCTGTCGTAATGTTCTTCGGATATTTAAGTAACCTTTAATCAATATTTCTTGTCGTTCTACTTCTCTTGAAAGTCTCTTTTATATACTTATTAATTCAGATTTTTTTTTCTTTTTTTTGGAATATGTGAAGGAAATATTATCTTTCTTTCATCCATAAAACTGATAATAGTGATAATAATGATGTTAATGATAATAAAGATAATGATTATAGTTTTGATAATGATAATGATCGTAACAAGGATAATAATAATTGTAATGATAGTGGTAGTAATGACAATAATAATATTAACCATAACAAATACAATAATGATATTGATAATGATAATACCAATCATAACAATAATAATTATAGTAATGCAATGGTAGTATTAATGATGATATTCTGGACAACACTGATGCAATTGATAATAATAACATCAACAGGATAAGAACAGAACTAAAATAATTGCAGTAAAGTATATGTATACGATCGAAATGCATCATAAATGCCGGTTTCCCCAAATGATTTGTTTCATTCAATTTTCTGACAATCTAAATGACTCTTAGCCTCTATTTTGGAAAGGAATTCCATGGAGATAAGGTGGAAATATTAGATTGATATCTTATCGGGTTTCCTGTCACTTTCTCTATTTTCTGAGAGTGTTCTGGTTACTGCTATATCACTGTTATTACTTTCATTATAATTATAATGTATTTCACTCATTATTGGCGTTAGTTTATTATCATTATCATGCTCTTATCTTAACTGTCTTCTTTTCATTATGATCAGCTGGTTATCATCATTATCAATATCATGGATATCATTTTGATTA
>BOPN01008544.1:0-2500 GCA_017312705.2 Penaeus japonicus | reverse complement strand
AGCAGGTGGTGAAGGGGGTTGGGGAGGGGGTGAGGGGGTGAAGAGCGGGTGGTGAAGGGGAGGGGTGAGGTGAAGAGCAGGTGGTGGGGGGGTGGGGAGGGGTAGGGAGTGAGAGCGGGTGGTGAAGGGGGAGGGGGTAGGGGCTTGGGTGGTGAAGGGGGTTGGGGAGGGTAGGGGTGAAGCGGGTGGTGAAGGGGGGAGGGGGTAGAGGGGGTGAAGAAGCGGGTGGTGAAGGGGTTGGGGAGGGTAGGGGGTGAAGAAGCGGGTGGTGAAGGGGGGAGGGGTAGGGGGTGAAGAGCGGGTGGTGAAGGGGGTTGGGGAGGGGGGTAGGGGGTGAAGAGCGGGTGGTGAAGGGGGAGGGGGGTAGGGGGTGAAGAGCGGGTGGTGAAGGGGGTTGGGGAGGGGGGTAGGGGGTGAAGAGCGGGTGGTGAAGGGGGAGGGGGTAGGGGTGAAAGAGCGGGTGGTGAAGGGGTTGGGGAGGGGGTAGGGGTGAAGAGCGGGTGGTGAAGGGAGGGGTAGGGGGTGAAGAAGAGCGGGTGGTGAAGGGGTTGGGGGAGGGGGTAGGGGTGAAGAGCGGGTGGTGAAGGGGGAGGGGGTAGGGGTGAAGAGCGGGTGGTGAAGGGGTTGGGGGAGGGGGGTAGGGGGTGAAGAGCGGGTGGTGAAGGGGGAGGGGGTAGGGGTGAAGAGCGGGTGGTGAAGGGGGGTTGGGGGAGGGGGTAGGGGGGTGAAGAGCGGGTGGTGAAGGGGGAGGGGGGTAGGGGGTGAAGAGCGGGTGGTGAAGGGGGTTGGGGAGGGGTAGGGGTGAAGAGCGGGTGGTGAAGGGGGAGGGGGGTAGGGGGTGAAGAGCGGGTGGTGAAGGGGGTTGGGGAGGGGGGGAGGGGGTGAAGAGCGGGTGGTGAAGGGGGAGGGGGGGAGGGGGTGAAGAGCGGGTGGTGAAGGGGGTTGGGGAGGGGGGGGAGGGGGTGAAGAGCGGGTGGTGAAGGGGAGGGGGTAGGGGGTGAAGAGCGGGTGGTGAAGGGGTTGGGGGAGGGGTAGGGGTGAAGGAAGCGGGTGGTGAAGGGGGAGGGGGTAGGGGTGAAGAGCGGGTGGTGAAGGGGGTTGGGGAGGGAGGGGTAGGGGTGAAGAGCGGGTGGTGAAGGGGGAGGGGGGTAGGGGGTGAAGAGCGGGTGGTGAAGGGGGAGGGGGGTAGGGGGTGAAGAGCGGGTGGTGAAGGGGGAGGGGGGTAGGGGGTGAAGAGCGGGTGGTGAAGGGGGTTGGGGAGGGGGAAGGGGGTGAAGAGCGGGTGGTGAAGGGGGAGGGGGAGGTGGGGCGTAGAAAATGGCGTTAAAAAAATTGTTGTGGTGGCAGATGTATTGCTGAAAGGATATGGTGAAGAGATGGTGGTGAAGGGAGGGACGGAGGAGGTCGATGAGTTTGGGGGGTTGGGGTGGGGGTAAGTAAAGGGTAATGAATTATTTACCGGGTAAGGTCAGAATGAGTTTAACACGTATTTGACCTGAGGATATTGTGTGGAGGGTGGGGTGGGGGGGGGGGGGGGAGGTAGGAGGGTATTTGTATATCAGTGTTTATCTTTCTTGTTCCGGATGTTCCTTTTGCTTTTCTTCTTTTTTGCTTAATGTTTTCCTTTTCTTTCGGTTTCTCTTTGACTAACAACTCTGAAAAGTGTATAGATTTAGTTACACACACACACACACACACACACACACACACACACACACACACACACACACACACATATATATATATATATATATATATATATATATATATACATACATATATATATATATATATATATATATATATATATATATATATATATATATATATATATATATGTATAATATATATATATATATATATATATATATATATATATATATATATATATATATATATATACAAATAAATTCATAGAAAAATGAGGCAAAAATGAAACTTATGAATAAAATAATTGAATGTACAGACGTACTAATACATCAACTAACAAATGAATAAGGATAAATGAATCGATATATAAACAAACATCTTTATTTATTTTATTTTTTTTTACAAAAACAGTAAATAAAAAAGAAAAAAAATTTCGACTAAGTATCATCCACTCCCCTCATCCAATCCATCTCTCTGTCCTTCCTCCTCTCTTCCTCTCCCCAAACCCCCTTTCTCTCTCCTCCTTCATTCCATCAGAGCTAATCATCCCTCACTCATCTCCTACCCTCCCCCCCTCCCCACCCCCTCCCCTCCCCTCACGCCATCACCTACCTCTGAGGTGAATCCATCATCATAAACTCCCGTGATTTTTTCCATCTTTTCCCCGTTTTAGACTTTGGTTGAGTCTCTTGCCCTGTGGAATGTGGGGAGGAGGGAGGAAGGAAGGGAGGGAGGGAGAGAGGAAGGGAAGGAGGAAAGAAGGGTGTGTAGGAGGGAGGGAGGAAGTGAGAGAAAGAGGGAGGGAGGGAGGGAGGAAAGGAGGTTGGGTGGGAGGCAGGGAGGGAGGTGG
>BOPN01008543.1:38433-40933 GCA_017312705.2 Penaeus japonicus | reverse complement strand
TTATTATTGTTATCATTATCATCATTAATATTATCATTATCACTATTTACATCATAATTATTATTATCATTTATATGATAATTATCATTATAATTTTTATTATGATTATCATTATCAATTTTATGATAATTATTATTATCAATTTTATGATAATCATTATTATCAATTTTATGATAATTATTATTATCAATTTTATGATAATTATTATTATCAATTTTATGATAATTGTGATTATTACTTTTACTATCATCATTCTCATGATCACCATTATCACTGTTATTACCATTACTATCGTTATCATAAGTAGTAGTAATAGTATCATCATTTTTATTGTTATTACTATTATTATCATTATTGCTATCATCAATATTACTATCTTAATATTATTATTGTTACTATCATTACCATCATCATCATCATTATTGCTATGATCCTTACCATTGTTATCATTATTGTTATAACTTTTTTATCATTACTACTACTATCATTAATATTATAATTATTGTGGTTATTAATCTTATCACTATAATTATTATAATTGTTATTATGATAACCTTAGTATTACATTTACTATTATCATTATCATCATTATCATCATTATCATCATTGATAATACTATTATCATGATCATCATTAGTATCATCATTGTCATCATTATCATCATCATTGCAAAAAGTTAGAAATAATAGCGGCACTATTACCATAAATGTTTTCATTAATCATCATCTTCATCATCTGTAATATTATTGTGATTATCAACATATTCTATTGTCGTTAACCTCATCATCAATCCATCATTATCAATAACATCTTTCTTGTCTTCATGATTATCTTTCTTTATCATATTACTACGATAGCCATCATCAGATCTGTCTATGTAAAGGTGCGATGAAAGATCCATATAGAAATTGATGCCTTAATGTTTGTTTGGCAAAGCATATCATTATCATAACTTAACTATTGCCAGAATGTTCAGGATATATAATTCTTGAAATCAATTGCATCAGAATTGGATTTCAAATATTTGCAGATAGAAATATTTGGGAATGATCAGTAACTATTACTGTATCGTGATTAGATATTTCGGGCGTATAATTCTAATGGAACGTAATGAATGTAATTATATTTGAATCTTATCGATTTATTTATTTCACGTTTTTATTATATTTATTTTGATTGCTATTTCCTATATTCAAGGTTGTCGTTATCATTCATTGAACGTTTGCTCTACTTGATCATTAACTAGACTTAATTTATGGAGAAATGTTTTTTTTATATAAAATTCGGTGAATTCAATCCTCTCACTCATGATGTCCCGCTTGAAGAGTTGGTTGGTTTCCCCGCCCCCCCCCCAAAAAAAAAAATCAGCCTCCTTTTCATTATAGGAAAATTAAAAAACAAACATCAAAAGATGGCGAGAAATTGATTGAATAATTTCCGAGCAAGATGAATCTGAATTTGTTATGACCAGTCCGAATTCGAAGCTCTTTTTGAAACTCGAAAAAATCCCGCTTCTAGATCAAAAGGTGAGCAATACTATCAAACTTACTAGTTTCTATATGGCTAAAATTTATCCTAATCTATCCTCTCCACGTCGATTCACCTATCAACAAACAAGGAACACAAACTATTTGAAAAGAAAAGAAAAGAAAAGTCCCTGGTCTTACCTTTATGGTTTGGTCGTCCGACTGTCCCTTTTTCCCAGACTGCTGCGTGTTTTTCTTCTTGTTGCCGTCAGCGTCTCGGCTCATGGTAGTTCACGAGGGCAGCCTGGGACATCCACGTCACACTGAGCGGTTGTTACGGCTTGTCACTCAATCACGCCGTCCGTAGTTGCTGGAGTCCCATGTGGCGACTCGTGACAACCGCGACTTCTCTTGCCATAACATTCCTTCTCTTATCTGTGTTCTGATTTCCTTTTATTCTATGTTATTGTTTCGCCTTTTCCTTCTTATCTTTTTCGTGCGAATAGGTGTGGTAAGTGTTGAGAAGTGTGGTCTGGACTTTAGGAGTTTCTTTAGTTTATTATTTTACTTTTAGAAATATTTGTTCGAAGTACAAACTCTGACGAAATAAAATGACAATTGTGAAAATAATAATAACAATGATACTGGTATGACAAATGGGAAAAATATATTCAGCTTTTGGGAAATCTTATTTTATATAGAAATAAAAAAATGAAAATATATATCCACGCTTGACAATAGACCAATTATATGTGCAGCCTAATTTTGTAGTCAATCGAATAAATTACCACTCATTGATCTCCCTATTTTAGCAATTCAGAAGCAATTTTACCTGCATCCTAATTCAGTACATAAGACACAGTAAAAATCTTTCTACAGGTTTTCTCTTTTTAAAGTGCACTTGCTCGATCCGATCCGAACCAAAACTTTCTCCCAAGTATCACAAGTTTTTTTTTTTTTTTCCTCTTCAACAAGGTGTAAAAGTTGTTCTAATCACAAGACCATAGAACCAACAAAAATGAGCCAATATCCGC
>BOPN01008543.1:20933-23433 GCA_017312705.2 Penaeus japonicus | reverse complement strand
AAAAAAATGATAATTGACACATAAAGGAAAGAGAGAACTTTTTTTTTTCTGTCGAGTCCTTTAAGATCTGAAGGAAATCAGGCAAGTAATTTCTGATCTAATGTTGCTGATTAACAATACCTCCTCTAGCTCACCATATTCCAAAGACAGCTACTCTGCTAGTTACAAAAACTGCTAAAAAGGGGTTCCTAAGAATATGTGTAAAACTGACGCCACGGTGATTAAAAACGTAACGTCTCTAAAGTACATAACAGCATACCAACAGACCACGTGCAGCCGATCGCTAAATACTCTGAATTGTCTATGGTATCAGTTGGACAGAAGTTATTTGGCTCAGTCTTGCTTGCTGTGATATTATATTTAATACATACATTTTCACTATTACGAAATCATAGGTACGTAAATATGCGACAGTTCTGATGATGTCTAAGGTGACACTACGTGGTCAGTTATCCTTTTTATTACTATCACCATTACTGTCACTGTTCTCAATGTTATTGTCGTTTATTTTTTTTAGGATAAAGAGAGGCAGACAGACATATAAAGAGAGAGAGAGAGAGAGAGAGAGAGAGAGAGAGAGAGAGAGAGAGAGAGAGAGAGAGAGAGAGAGAGAGAGAGAGAGAAGAGAAGTAGAGAGCGGCTAATTAAACAGACAAAGAGCGAGAGAAAGAGAGCTTGCATCATCTGTTACTGCGAGACAGTGCAATCATACGGTCCAAATGGAAAGGCAGCCACGTCCCCAAATCTAAATAAAGAGACAGAAATATGTATATATAGTTTGCAGTGTATCAGCTGCTTCGCACAGAGAGCCAACAATGTGTCAGCTGATCCAAGTCTTTTTTTTATCTTTTATAATACACTTGTTCATGTAACATGCTACAGATATATTCCCTTTACAGTAAGAGTGCTATTACCATAATAATTGATATCATCCTATTGGTAAAGATATGAACTATAGTAATGGTGACGATGATGATAATATAAGCGATAATGAAATAATAATAATGATGATAATAATGATAACACAATGATAATCATGATAATAGTAATATTAATGATAATGATGATAATAATGATGATGATGGCGATGTGATGATAATTATATTGATAGTAATGATACTGATCATGAAAATGATAATAATCATAGTTATAATAATAATGATAATGAGAGTAATAAGGATAATTTGATAATAACAATGTTAATAATAATGATAATGATAAAAATGACATTAATAATGATAATGATTAAAATGATAATAATAAGAGTAATGATAATGATAATGAAAATAATGAGAATAATAATAAGAATATACAAAGGACAATAACAATCATCATAGTAACAGTAATAAAGATGATAATAATAACAATGATAATGATGATAATGATAATAACAGTACTAATGATAATAATGATGATAATAATAATAAGGGTAATAATAGTGGCATAATTAAAAAGCAATTCTAATTTCAATTAATATCATAATGTTGATAGCAATAACAACAATGATAATGATAACAGCTATAGTAATAAGAATATCAATAATGATGATAATATTAATGATAATGATAACGATAATCCTAATCACAGTGCAATAGCAATGATATAATCATAATAAAGATTATAAGCATTATCCTTGATATTACTATTACCATCAGCATCATTAGATATTATCGTTATCATCATTATCCCAACTGTCAATAAACGATATAATTATCCTTTCTGTTCTTGCTGCTCATGCTATGGCTATGATTCTGATCACCAAATCAATTATCATTATTAGTTTCCTGTTACTGTTTATTGTTTATTATCATTACATTGTATAATCATGATATTATTTTCAGTATTATTGATATCATCATTATTATCATCACCATAGTAATTGATCATTAATGTTATCGTTGCATTTTTTTATATCAGTATCATTATTGCTAGTATCACTATTGCTACTATCCGTGTTGCCGGTGTTGTTGTTTTGTTCTTATATTATTATCATTATCACCACCACTATTATTATCCTAATTTTCATCATTATTATTTTTGTTGTTGTCATCATTAACATTATTGTTATCATAATTTTGCTAATACTATATCTATTATCATTACTATCATAATTATCATTAATATTATTCTTGTTATCATTATCATTACTATTACCATAATCATCATTGCTATTATCACTATAATTATCATCACCATAATCATCATTATCATTATTGCTATTACTATTGTCACTACTATTAGCATCATCATCAGCATCACCATCACTATCATGATTTGTTTACATCATCATTTACGTTATCGTCACCATCACCCTTATTATTGTAACTATGATTATTGTTATCACTGTCAATAGCATTCATTTCCCAAGTATTGTAACAAAACGGATTCCATTACATGTTTTCTTGCTTGCTTTCACTAGTATCAAATAGGATAGTTACAATGTGATTCTTTAACATCCCGATTTACAAATTACTATTTAGTTAAGGAACTCGATAAGTTT
>BOPN01008543.1:0-2500 GCA_017312705.2 Penaeus japonicus | reverse complement strand
ATTATCATTATCATCATTATTGCTATTTTTTTGTTTTACTTTTGTTATTTTGATTATCATCATTACTATGATGATGATGATTTTTGTTGTTATTGTTATAATTATTACTATAATCATTATCATTATTGATCTTACTATCATAATTATTAAATATATCATACGGATATAATTATCCTTATCATCATTGATATTACTACTAATATCATTATCATTATTTTTGTCGTTGTTGTTGTGGTTATTGGCATTGCTATCGTCATCATTATCATCAATGTAGTTGATATGATCATGTTCATATTGTCATTACTCCTATCAGTGTAATCATCTTTACTATGATAATCATTTTCTCTCTATTTTCATTAATATACTCATCGTTATCATCATTATCATTATTTCCATAATTAATCCATCATATTTTTTTTACTTTTCATATTTCGTCACATTAATGAACATTATCATCATCATCGTCACTTCTATTTGTTTATCATCTTAGTCATTCCGTTATTACTACTGTCAGCATTGTTGTTGATATTGTTATTTTGCAATGATAAGAACTGTCATGGACGTTATTGCTATGATAGTATTAGGAGCAGGAGTAGCAAAAGGAGTATTAGTACTAGCAATAGTAGTCATAATGTTAGTAAACATGATATCTGCTGTTGTGTTTATATAAGCATTTGTAGTACAAGGAGTAAGACTGATACTTTGGATATTGAAAACAAGTCTGCAGTTGGTGACGCAGTTGTTCTGTTATATGCAAGATGTGGATGAATACAGATGTGGATACATCTGGCGAGTCGCATGTAACGAACAGTCAATCAAAGTCCGTTACACTGAGGCTATTCCTAGGCTTACGTATATTTGTTTATGTTGTTAAGGGAGTATGCAGATGACCTTTGGGTGAAAGAGTCAGAACTTGCATGCGGATATTTAAGAAGTTAATTGTGAATAATTACCTGAAAATATTTATAAAGTGCATCTACTATACACTGCCTACCATATTTTCTAGCACAAGTGATTTGCGTAGTTTCAGACCCCGAGGAATAACACTGGCTGAGTAAATACCTTTTTTTCAAGGACTATTTAAGGCAATCTAAAGTGTTTGCTTTTTCAGTATGATTCAACAGTGAGTAGTACCTTCGAGAGCGCTGTTTTTTCTCGCTCTTAATATCCGTTTGTTTATGGAGTGGACTTATAAAGCTAAAGCTATATAGTAGTTTTATTGCTTCAAATAGGGAGAGAAAAATTAGATGAAGAACAGAGTGAGACGGTTTAACACAGGAAGAGATGAAAATGGGAAATTACCAATAGTCAAAAGGATATTTGATGTAAATAAAAAGCAACTCACGCACTGTCGATGAGTCAGAACAAGAGTAATGCATCGACAGAGACTAAGAGTAACGCTATCCCATTCATACAACTGAACATTCCGAAGATACTGAACTTTTTAATGCGGTGAACTTGATGCAGAGGATTAGTGAAGAAGAACTGCATCCCTCACACGCCATGTTATTCAAGAGGCCAGACATGCCTTGATGATGGTTTAGTATGTGAAGCAACTCTATCCTGTGCCAAGTATGGTCTCATACTCGAGACTTACGACGAACACCACTCACGTGACTCCGCGCATGATATCAGTCGATGTGCCTTTTCGAGTAACTGGGTAATCGTGTGTTTTCCAGACTTTGGACATTTGTTAGGTCTGTTGGTCATTGAGTGTTATTCAGTGTTAATATTTATCCTTGATATCTATTTTAGCGCAATAATTTACAGGTAGAAGTGGAATATGACAGATTTAAGGTTTGCTATCTCTAGCTTAAAAAGTCCTGCTTAAGAGCCATCAACGGTTCGCCCCGAGAGGTCAAGTTGGATCAGTTCCCCCTGAAACCTTAGACAAAGAAAACTGATCTCAAGTTCTCGGTCCAGATGAACAAATGACTCCTTATTCTGCTCAAAATTTTATACTTGTGTTTTTTATGATGATCACGAACTAGTGTCTATCTATCAAATAAGATGTTTGTTTACGTGATTTGGTAAGTTATATCAAGACACAAGTGAGAGTCGACGATTTTATAAGAGAAATTGCCAAACTAGAGAACACCCACATATATGTTATTAATGCCAAACAATCGAAAACCATAATTCTGCAATTTCAGGATGCAATAATGAAGGGTGGCCTTACGAAATGTTTCTGATGCCGCATTGCATTTACTCGTGCGCAGCGGGATCTGAACGAACAATTTTGGAAAACGAACAGGAAAGCTAAACAGTGCAATAGAATCTACGATCAAATATATATCAAAATGCAAGTCTATCTTTGAGATGTAGTTGGATATGAGAGAGAATGGCAGCCCAACCAGTCGATCCCGTCAATGTGATAGGTCTGGTGGCTTGGCCTGTCTCGATCTCGTCGCATTTCTCTCTCTCTCTCTCTCTCTCTCTCTCTCTCTCTCTCTCTCTCTCTCTCTCTCTCTCTATCTCTCTCTCTCGTTCTCTCTCCTTC
>BOPN01008542.1:38724-43511 GCA_017312705.2 Penaeus japonicus | reverse complement strand
ATTTTATACGTACATACATATAACTATGTATATATACACACACGTAAATTTATATATATGTATATGTATATGTATATATACATATACATACATACATACATACATACGAGAGAGAGAGAGAGAGAGAGGAAGTGAGAGTGGGAAAGAGAAAGAGAGGGAAAGAGAAAGAGAGAGAAAGAGAGAAAGAGAGAGAGAGGCGGCAGGAAAGCAGGAGGGAGAGAAAGCGAGGGAGAGGAAGAGTGGGAGAGGAAGAGAGAGACGGACCTTGGTGAAGAGGCTATTAAATGCGTCATGGTGATTAAGACTGAGCTGGCCCTCGGGACCGTAGAGCAACTCGAGGTCCTCGTGATGGTTGTCTTCGAAGGCCGCCACCTGAATAATCAGCTGCTCGTCGTCCGTTTGCTTTAGGTCTTCTAGCACCTTCAAGAAGTCCAGGCCTGAGGCGGTGGGATTTACTTGATAATTAACGATTTAAAGAGGTAAATGATACTCATCAACATGTAAAATGTTTGGTATGCATATATGCATCATACGTATACATTTGCATGGGAAGAGAAAGAGAAAACAACAATGAGCATAAAAAGCTTACGAAAGAGTCACATCTGCGTCTCGAGAAAGAGGCTTGCAAGTTACCCACCGATGAACTCGTTCCTGATGGCCATGCGCCCCTGCAGGCTGCCTACACCTAACACGATACAGTTGACGAAGGCAAGAAGTGTCGTTTGGTAATCCACCACTTCATTGCCTGCCAGTTCATCCACCACCAGCCGGAACCTGTAGCGCTGATTTTTGAACACCTGAGCCAGAAAAAATGGGTGGAAAAAGGAGAAAGGAAGTCATACATAATAAAGTCATAAACCGCTAATCATACATAAAAAATGCAAAAGATCTCATCGGTGAAACTCGAACGGTCTCGAACGCATTTCTGCAGAAATCTCGGCAGCGCCTTTTCACCTTATAGTTGTTGAGAGCGTCGAGCGCTAGCGCGTGGCCTTTCTCACTGTAGACGGAGAGCGCGGAGAGCAGTTCAAACACCTGTTTCTTGACTAGTATATTTCTGGAATCCAGCGCTGCTCAGGCACCGACAGAAGAAAGGACAATTCAGTAAAAGGAAGTGATAGATACAAATGAAGCCACGCACTTCAATACAAGCCAATGCTTAACACATATATTGTCAACAACAATAGCACGGTGTCAGGAAACTGCGATTTGGACTCACATTTGGCGAGCTTCCTAGTATAATCGTCGTTGTTGATGATGTACTCGAGGCCCGAGGTGGAGTTCATCACAGTCTTGACGCAGAGTACGCACTCCAGCTGTAAGATGGCGTCAGCGATGGAACTGAATCCACGGTCACTTAGTCTCTCTAGGGATTCGAACAGGACCCCAAGGCCGTCCAGGTTAAGGAAGTCCTCCAGCCAGTCCTCGCCCGCCTAGATGGATAAAACGCGAACTTACATTATGCTTACCAATGAAGGCTGCTACCGAGCTTTCAGGTAAGCCATTCTCTCTCTTTCTTCACACACACACGCACACACACACACACACACACATACACACACACACACACAGGTAGATATGTAAATTAGGAAAACAGTTCAAATTTGCACTTGCAGACAGATCGAGATCCAATCAGACACAAAACTTGATAATATAATTATGCTTTCGTACGAGTAACATCAAGTGCTCGAGGGCTTTGTTAATTATTATGATTGCTAATTGTTAATAAATTATTAATTATCATCCCTCTTATCATAATTATCCTTTGGTAAGCCCTTACCACTTCCATGAGCTTCTTGAGGCCGGAATAATTGGACACAGTGGGCATGCGCAGAAGTGCCACACAAGTCTCAGCGTCCCAACTCGCCAAGTTGCCCTGCCGAAGAAACGCTTAGTGATTATATAGTTAGGTTTGTGAACCACTGACTATTGTTCGCAACGAAACTAAGTGTGATGAGTAAAGTAATTCAATTCTACATTCCTCATTATAGCTTATAATTATAACAACTGACTATGAATATTGCGAAAAATAGCGTGAAGAATAAAGCAAGAATAAATAAGAAGTAAAAATAAATAAAATATAATAAAGTTAGTTATACACTCTCCATCTTATTCTATCACATCAATAATTAATCAGTACAATCGATGGGCAGTTCCAGTTACAACCAAATGCCCCATATCATTCCTTTCCAGTCCACGGCAGTAGACACTGAGGTGCCGAGCGCCCCTTACTCACCTGTGCGATGTCCTCGAGGATAGCTGAGCCGGATATCTTCCTCTCCCCGCTCGACGTGCTCGACCCGCTTGACGATCGCCTCTTGCAATCCGCGTCTTCGTGGGCCACAGAGGTATTCATGACTTCCCGCGCCGCTGCCGACCACTTCAGCATCGAGTTCTTCTTGGAAATTTTTTTCGTTGGATGATGTGCAGTTGGGTTGGAAGTCAGGGCTGAAGATTCCGAGGAGACAGGTTTTTCTGCAGCATTATTATCTAACCTTTTCGCTCCTTCTCGGGCTTCTTGCTTATCTTTTATACTGTTTTCTTCCATAGCATCATTTTTCTTGTATTTCTTTATTTCTAACGCTGCATATGTGCTCTCTGATTGCCTATTCACCTTCCCAGCTTCCAAGTCGTCTTTCTTAGTGATGTTTTGGCTTGTGTTGGCCTCGGGGCAATGGGCGCAATCCACAACCTCTTCGGCCCCCTTCTCTGTACTCGCTCTCTCCCCTTCTAAGAATACCGAATTATCCAGGCCATCAAGGGCATAGCTCGGCCCGTGCTGTCTGGAGTCTTCATTACTCTTTGGGATAAAGTCAACGCTGTCGTAAAATTCTTCGTCACTGACGGAACTTCCTTTGCTGAGCCGAGTCGCCATTTTGAAATTCTCTGTGAGTCAAAATTCTCAGAACGACTGACTAGGTACTACTCTTGTTTCTGCACAGTCACCACAGCATCTCCCACGCAGGTAGTCATTATCAGTCTGTAAATGAAAAAAAAATCTACAGTATAGAATAAACTTAACTTTCAATCCCATTCATTTTCGATGGACTCACTTAATTCGCTATAATTTTCAACAAATCAATATCACTTTATGTATGTATGTTCCAGACTAATGGTCCATTCACCTACCTCACCTGTAAAACAATGCCATATATAGTAAAGTGAGATAGAGAGAGTGTGTGCGTAAGGCACTGATATTATTTATCAGTTCAATAATGTGAGGCAGGCATTCGGTTTGACCTGACATTTCCTGCTTCCTGTTTCTGCTTCCGTCTTGAACTGCAGCAGGCTCCTGCAGCTGTGTTTGCTTGCAGAAGTCCTGAGGCAGAGGAAGTGACTCAAGAGTCATACATAAGCAGACTAAGAAGGAACACAGACCAGAAGGTACACGGACAGAGAAGAAGAACAGGCAGAGCCAACAGCTATGAGATGAGGTAAGCGTATTTACCAGGGCCACCAAGGAAGATAATGACAAGTGATCATCTGTCTTTCTTATCAGCTAACACCAGGTGATGTCATTTCCTACCGGGTTACTACTGGAGACAGCTAGTGGGTTACACAGAGAGAGAGAGAGAGAGAGAGAGAGAGAGAGAGAGAGAGAGAGAAGGGAAGAGGGAGAGATAAAGAGAAAGAAATAGAGAGATGGGAGGGAGGGATAGATGAGAAAAAGAGATAGGAGAAAGATGGGACGGAGGGAGGGAGGGGGGAGAGAGAGAGAGAGAGAGAGAGAGAGAGAGAGAGAGAGAGAGAGAGAGAGAGAGAGAGAGAGAGAGAGAGAGAGAGAGGGCGGGGGTAGGGGGCTGACAAGGACAGATTAAGAGACTTAACAAATAAAAATACAGATAGAGATTCGTTGCTCTATGAATCATGCCTGATAAATCCCCCGAATCATCGCTGATATAAAGAGATTGTCGCGTACACCTGTCAGCTATTTAACTAATACAAAGGAGAGGCTAAACCAGGAAACTGGCTCTTTACGACTGTCGATATTACTGATAAACTAGTAAGTCACAGCCAAATATTCCTGCTATGATGCATTTTAAAGCTTCTCGAAAGAATTCTTTTAACACACATTACATTTAAGCGATCTTCACATATCACTTGAGCAAACTGCCTCCAGATCATGCTGTTGCACAGAACAGAAACTGGGTGTGAACCAAAGACGAAAACAGGAAAAGTGTTCACTGAGCGCCTACGATACCATATGGAAGCATCAAATCACCAAATCAGGAAAGGCACAATACTAAACACTAATACAGAAAGATGGTCAGCCATTCCTTATAGACACACACTAGGTTCTTATTTATGTCACTGGATGACAGCCTAACATATCAGAAACATCTAGGAAACACTGCATAAAATCTGAAAAAAAATCCAATTCACAAATTATCAAACTAGCAAGAACAAAATGGGAAGCACTCCAAACGGAGCTCAGAACACATCACTATAAAGTCTACCCTAAAATATGGTTTCCAAAATGAGTGCCATACCTCCACCACTTATTTGAAGACTAAAAGTTAGTCTAGAAATGCTCACGAGGCTAGTAAATCTATCTGAATATATTCTACTTAAAATTATTTGTTTCCCATAACTTAATCTTTCATAAAAGCTTACAAAACCAAATCTTACAAAAAATAAATAATTTCTCACAATTAGGTAATAACAAATCGTTTTCCGAAATAGGCGGACTCTATCATCAAACATATCGCGCAGATTAACGTTTATTGGATAAATATCGTGAGTTGATCATCTGCTCGACACTTCTAATCCACTCGAAGTTCAAATTA
>BOPN01008542.1:13724-21224 GCA_017312705.2 Penaeus japonicus | reverse complement strand
ATGGTACTACAGAGTATATATATACACACTTCAGGCTGTATCAAATATATGAAATTAATTTATACATGCTAAAGACTTCATCTTCCTTATTTCTGTTTTAAGAAAATAGAATAAAACTTGCAAACCTTGTCCATAATATTGTAACCATAAGTAAAACTATTAAATGCTAAAAAAATATTAACAAATTGGAGATACTTATTTTACAAGGTTATGCCAGAATCAAGGTGTGATTATATTTACTAATATATGAAAGACAGCACTTGACATTTACTTTGATAATAGTAAAGGAAAGATTATAGATATAAAAAATGTATGAAACAAAAAAAGAGCAAAAGCATACATCTGAAATGCTAATTGTAGGTACTGTACATTCAGTAGCCTAAATGAAGTATTGACTTTTCTCATCATCAATAAATGACACAGTTGAGCAAATAGTTTCTACATTAGGACGGACACTATTACATAAAGTTAAAGTCGAGACTTATCTGAGCAGATGAAAAAAGTTTCTTAAGTTTCATGGATAACAGCTGGTACTTCAACCTTGTTAAATATTGCAAACATTAATCTTTCAAAAGTATATTGGTTAACTCAAAAGGATAACTCTATGCTTTACCGGCATTAATAAATACTGATAAACAGCATATATTTCACTGCTTTACATGGAAAGAAGTGTATAAGTAAAGAATTTCCCAGAAAATATGGCTTTGACATATTAACTATCAATATAATTTGTTATTAAATGACAAACTTTTTTTTCTACCCATGTTATGAATCCTCGATATCCATCACCATTTCTTATATCAATTCTTATTAGGAGGCTTCTCATTACTGTTGCTATAATACATAATAATATATGGCACATCAAATGTGTCTACATTACATAAAAAATGCAAATGTATAATATAATTTACAACAGACTTCAAAATCCTTCCATAATTAATTTTTATTAATTCCATCATTCCTTTCATATTTTGTACATTATATAAAATACAAAACACATAACAAAAACATAAACATGAGATTTAAGATATATGACATAAAACAGTAATAGTATAAGCATCTACTAGAGTATTGGTTAACCCATTCACGCCGGGGCAGTTCCGGCTTTGCGCGGTCGCAATACCGGGGTTCTCGAACGCATAAGCCTAACGCCTCGAGATTCTCGGGCGCACAAGCCGCAAGCCTCGGTTGCCCGCTCGCTCTACCCGAGCGCGCGGCTTCCCCTCATAGCGCGTCCAGGGCGTCTGACGCGAAAACCACAATACGTGCTATCACGTCAACCGGCGTGAATGGGTTAAAAATAATCTGTGAACATATACTGCTCTAATAACATTAGACATCAGAAATGTGCGATAAGTTTTGTTACTGACAATGATCATAACCCATTCACAACGGATTAGAACATTTTCGACATGACGGTTGAGGTCACATCAGGTATTATTAATATTTCGGACATGATGGATGACATCATATCACATCATGAAGTTTCACTGTAAACACATCTAATTTTGTACTTTTTTGTTACCCCTTAGAACAGGTTGGGCTAAAATTGCTAGCAAATCTTCTGGGAGGAAGCTGCCCGTCGTGAATGGGTTAAACTATCGGTTTCTGGAAGAAGCTGAGGAAGGACTAGCCATGGACTATGCTTTCAAAAAGAATTCTTTGAACGATAAGCTCTCTTAAAATTTCATAAACAGACAGTTATCCATATCAACATATATCCATATGTAATAAAGACTTAAAATCCAAAATCTTGTGTAAAAAAAAAAAGAAAAAAAAATATAAACATGTATATATAATCACTTCTGTGGGTTATTCCATTCCTAAAATATAACCCAAATTCAAAATCAAAGAGAGAGAAAAACAAAAACAAAAACAATTCTCAGCATAGGAAAACAGCATTATTATAAATTAATGTAACACTGTATGAAAACACTTCTAAAATTCAAATGCTCTTTCCTAATTTCCTCATATAGGTGCTCTCAAGCCTTTAACCCCTTCAACATGAGGACGCGTATACTGCATCCTCGCAGCTCTTGCGTCAAACCCGAGGACGCACATACTGTGTCATGGCTGAGCTCTGGTGGAATTGAGTTTTCTTTCTTCCGGATACTGTACGAGATCTTTCAGAATAGAGGTCGGATATGATACGATGGATTACTTGACTTTCATTATCATTACATAAGAGTGGGATTCACTTATACCAGGGGAAGCACCGATGCGCCCTGCTAGCAATCATTTTATTATTCATTTATGGAACATTATGTAAAAATATAAAACTTATTATGATTAGTTTACCCTACTATTTCAATCCTTTTCTTTGGTCATCTGAATGAGGCCTCCCACCAAGGTCACTCTTTCCATCTTCCTCCCAACCCATGTAAATAACTTGTCACATGCATATGGGGGAAGAGTTATCTATGCATATTTTGATATACAACACATGATGATTATGTTGAGGTTTTGGCTTAAAACTTGTCATATTCAATAGCGACGTTTAAAATTTGGCGGGCGCCGGCAGCTTGGATACGGCGTGAGGGGCGTTTTCTACTGCCCGTAGTGAAGGGGTTAATGCAACTACACTTATCATTTATAGATACACTGTTCAGTTATCACCTTGTAGAACTTGAAACACTGTTTTTCTTTCCTTGAGTTTTATAGAGAGTGAGGTTTTGGCTTAAAACTTGTCATATTCAATAGCGACGTTTAAAATTTGGTGGGCGCCGGTAGCTTGGATACGGCGTGAGGGGCATTTTCTACTGCCCGTAGTGAAGGGGTTAATGCAACTACACTTATCATTTATAGATACACTGTTCAGTTATCACCTTGTAGAACTTGAAACACTGTTTTTCTTTCCTTGAGTTTTATAGAGAGTGAAAAAAGAGGGTAACTTGTCATTGCACTAAGTGAATCCTAATTTAATTTAGGTATTGCAATAGGTTAAACTTTTGCTTTTATAATCTTAAAATTAAATCTAATGTAAATTATCTTTATTCAATGACAACTTATTTGTTCTGATTTTCATTTAATCCTTGTGTAAGGCATGTCACATACAATATATATAACTTTAGTTAAAAGGGAGATGTGAATATATATAGTAACAAATCATTAGACAAGAAGTAAAATATGTGAATTCATCATTTACTGCTTTTCTATATCAGCCATTCTGAATATTAGCTAAAAAAAAATATATATATATATATTTTTGAAAAGTTTCATTCATGTATTCACAATTACTTTCCCCTTTTACAGTAAATGTTATTCTCTTAACCCATTCCCGACAGGCCTGGTGATAAGTGGAAACCCCCTATGCTGGGCCTATGCAATATTGCATCGGGAACGTCACACTGGTGTGTTGCCCCGTTAACGGGCATTTAGCTGTGTCACACGGGTGTGACGCACCGTCATCATAGGGTTAAATGTATTACCCTGTTTATGAGTAATGGTATTCAAATAATTAAAATAATTTCAACTCTTTAACTATGATGTTTGACCAGTCATACATTTCTTTCTCGTAAAAATATGTAGCATCATACAGTAATTGACCAATGGTCACACCAACCACTGGTGCTCAGTGGAAACAGAACCATATAACACACAAACATCTGATGGCACCCTCTATGATACATGTTGATGTACATTTTTGACAAAAACATTGCAGAGCACAGAATATTAATCTGGTCAACTGTTTTTCACAGATACAGATACCCATAATAGCATAGCAAATGCATTTCAAAATTCATGGGAAAGATTTCAATACTGACTACATTTTTGCCTGTTCTAATAGGTTAAGTTATATGATAAAAATGCACTGTCTGTTTACAGTTTTTTGTCTATTGTCTTCTGTGATGCTGAATTTTATCAAGGCAAATGGTCCAATGACATCATTATCCACTGTAAATTCAGTATGAGAAAAGAAAAGAAAGGAAAAGAAAGGAAAAGAAAGGAAAAGAGGGGAAAAGAAAAGAAAAGAAAAGAAAAGAAAAGAAAAAATGAGAGAGAGACATGGGCTGACTCACAGATTGGATATTTTCAAAGTCCTTCTACACTTGTTTTATCTGTTAGGGCACGTATCATGACTGGGTCAATTCCTTCCAGTGGCTCTATAGCAAAGGAGGAAATGAAAACATTAACAATGGTTATAAGAAACACACCAAGGACAACCCAGTTGTTGAGTCTGTCTGCTTTTTGGGCGTGGGCCTCTTCTCTCACATTGTAACGTCCAATGAATATCAGTGTTATACCAATCATCACCTGAAACCAAAAAATAACAACACTTTTATACCTGACAACTCATCCAAAGTTGCTATCACACTCTGTGTGAAAGCACTATTATGGTAAGAGTGAAAATAATATAATGAACTGATATGGAATCTACAGTATATTTTAATGAAAATACCCACTACAGATGGGTGTCATGACATAAATGACATTTTTAGGCCTGCCCATTTGTGTCATGATGATAGACATCATGGCAAATTTGACATTAGGGGAGTAATGACTATTTTAGAGACTAATGATGACAATAGCAATTATCATTACTATAACTGCCATAAGTTTTGCAGAAAAAGGTTTAGTTTATAATCCCAAAGTCCAAAGTCCAGTGTCTACAATGTGACCCTGTGCCAGTATGGCTGCCTCATGCTGTAAGACTCGTAGTTAAAAGCACAAGTTTCCTTCCTTTTCCCCATCTATTCAAGTAATCTTCCTTGTGGATGTTTATTTCTTTAATATTTGTTTACAAAAAGTAACAAGAATACAAACAAAATAAAGTTGCTTTTTGTCCTCCCCTAACCCTCTTGATTCTCGGGTGCACTAGCTGCGAGCAAACACTGTACACCCGATCACCCGGTGTGCTGGCCTTGACTAAATATCTCGTCGCCGGTGTCTGACCCAAAAACCACTGAACGTAATAGCAAGTCAACCGCCGCGAATGGGTTAATACTGCACTCCCAAAAATTTGCAAAAACAAACAAAGAAAATAAGAAAAATGAACAAACTAACTCTTACAAACAAAAGAATAATCATATCAATAATAACAATAATGATGACAATGATTAAAATAATAACACTGGCTGTTGTAGAAGAGACAATGACACTACTACTACTATTACCTCTAGTAATACTACTACTACTAACAAAATATCAGTAACATTTATAAGAATAATACCAATAATTAAGAAAATGAAGATAATTATGATAATAATAAAAAAAATAAAAATCTACCATTACTAAATATAGTTTAAAAAACTATTACAAAAGCAACAAAAACACCACAAAAAAAGAAAGAAAGAAAAAAAAAAAGGAAATTTTTTGCATCTAAGTTGTTTATCACCGTTATTGCTATAATGGTAATCATCATCATCACTATTACTGTTACTATAATTATTATTACAATGATAATAAACAACATTAATACCAACCCATTGCAGACGGGTGTCATGTCATACATGACACAGGAGTTTTGGAATGATGAAAGGCGTCAATGATAATGTACATGATGTTGGGGGGATATTGGATTACTGTGTATTGTACTACGAGTAATGATAATTGCCGTAATATTAGGCAAAATATGAATCACCTAAAATCCTAAACCTAGATGGCACCACTTTCTCCTAGCACTAGCAGGAGAGAGAGCCTTGAATGGCACTCATCCACAGTCTCTAGCTATCTTTAGAGAGTGATGGCACACAGCAAGTTGCTGACATCTTGCACTAAAGTACCACCAGTGTAGGATGTGCAGTCATAAAGAGAAGAGGAAGGTGACTCAAACCATGCCCAGTGTCTACAATGTGCCCCTGTGACAGTATGGATGGCTTTTATTGTGGCACTCAAGGTTATAATTTCCTTCCTCTTTCCTACCTCTTCATGCTAACTTCATTCTGGAAGGTTATATTTCTTGTATTTGTTCATGACAGTACACAAATACAAATAAATAAAGTTGCTTTTTGTCCTCCTATAAAACAGCAATATTTCTATCACACTGTGTATAAAGAAAATACTGCACTGGAATGGACCCTATACTACAATTTTAGTCAACTGCAACATTGATAGAGCTTGTCATATGACACATATGTCTCTCAATACAATAAAATACAAAAAAATACAAACACAAAAATGGCTCTAGTTTTACAAGTGACTGAAAGAGAATGGGAAAAGTCAAGGTATGTTGTGTGAAGTTGGCTCGCTCTGAAATAAAATTCATCTTGGAGTCTGGGCAAGCAGATCTATCCCCGTCCATAATAGCTTAATATAACAATAATGCAAATTCTACTACTATTGATAATGATAATTATCACTTTAATACTGCCATTCTTACTATCATGTTTTTCATCAATACTTTATCCTTATCTGAATATAAATAAATAAAAAGCCTTACCTGGAAAATAATGCTCAAGGAGATGAGAACAATACTGACATGGTAATAAACACCCTTATTCCCGTACTCCCCTGCCTCAAGTACGTAACGGAGCTGGTTGGCATTTGCTGTGAGGAGTGCCAGGTCCATCATGCCCTGTGCGACAGTCTTCTTGGTTGCATACAAGTTAACGTCTACTGGTTTCCTTCCCTGGTGGGGTATGGCATAACTAATCATAATTGAATAATAAGTGTGCTTTCTGTGATGTTCCTTGTCTAGTGGAGGTTCTAAAGCTTTTTTATTTCACATTTACTGTATTCTCACAATTATGACAGGATATATGTCATCTTTCCTTGGTACATTCTGTAATCTACAGTTTATATAATGGTTTTCAAACAACACTAAATCTTCCTTACAAGAAATTAAATTGAGGTTTTCAAGACTGCTGATCTAAAAAATAATAACATTTATCAATAACCTTAACCCATAAATGATGGGACACTTTTGTCTCTGACTATATATTTCACCATGGCCAGTTGCAATGCTCCCAATCACCTGGTGAGAAGGCTAGGCAAAAGTCATGACGTAGCATTTATGTCACTAGCAGGAAGACCAGCCAAGCCATAAGGTGAATGTCATGGAATGTCATGTCATCCATCATTAAAGGGTTAAGTGTTTGATAGTCCATTGTATCATATACATACAACTGGAGTGTATTTGGTTTTGAGTTAACTTGTGATCATATACAAGAATAGAGAACTACCTGGCTATCTATTCAATAACAACAAAAAGAGGTCATGCAGACTTCAGCATTACACAGTAATTCTGTTTCTACAAGCAAATGCATCTTAAAATACTGACATTGTGAGACTTAAATAGCTCTTTCAGCACAACAGATCCTTTCCTTCAAAAGTTCATAGTTTATGAAAAAATATTAAAAAAGAAAAAAATCACATTCATGTATATGGATAATATTCTATCATCACTGATTGAAACTAGAATAGCTTACAAAAAAGAATTTCAATCAATAATGGACACAATGCTGAGTTTGTATAGGAATATATTTATATCAATATACATATAAATGCAGATATATATATATATACACATATCCATATACATATCCATACATTATATATATA
>BOPN01008542.1:5000-13624 GCA_017312705.2 Penaeus japonicus | reverse complement strand
TATATATATATATATACACACACAAATATATATATATATATATATATATATATGCATCTATATATGTATATAATATATGCAATTTACATACACACACACAAAAAGACACAAAGAAAGAAAGAAAGAAACCATCAAACAAACAGACACACACACACACACACAACAAATATAAATATAACATGACACAAAGATGCATATTTCACATCATAATCATCGTTTATATCATATTGGTCAATGTTGTAGTTGGCAATATTTTTCTTCTGAGTGTAATTAACAAGAGTATATGGAAAAATCTTTTAACCAGATATCAGAGGAAGGGAAATTTTTGTTAACTCTTTACAATCTACAAGCCTTTTGTAACTACAGTATATTGAAATTTGTTGATATTAGTGGGTGTATAGATAAATGTCTGAGAAGCCATTTTAAAAAAGAAGTTTTTGTTGATTATCACAATATAATTAGTCATTGCAAGAAAAATCAAAATAATATCAGTATTATCATAAAGAATAATAACAGTGGCTCTCATTTGCCTGAGTGGGTAGTTTGGAGTTCCAATCAGGGATTATTACTCTTTTGGGCAGGTGCACTATCTGAGAGACTAGGGGAGCCCAGAATGATCACCAGGACTATGATCAGTATTCAAGAAAAAGGGGGCGAAGAGTTCAGCATCTTGCCTATGAGTTTTGGAACAGGTGGAAAAGAAAATATATTATATATTATATATATATATATATTATATATATATATATATATTAAGCCTATGATAGTCTTAGAAATTTGCTAAATAACATTGTGCAATTATAAAGTTATAATAAATGTTCATACTACTTTATAAACCTTAGATATTATTCAGTGGATGTATAATGTGTATTGGCAGTCCAACATATTCCAGTTGAAAGTATTTCAATATTAACTTATTATTGTATAGATTGGGGTTTTGGCTTTTCACATATCTAATTTCTTAGATGAACAATAGAAACTATACTACTTTAGCCATCACTATGAGAATACTAATACCATGGGTAACAGAAACCATGCACAAAATAACTCCATATCTATACCTCTTTTTTGTTATAAGAATGTTAGCGAGAAGCAACAGAGATATAGGTTGGCATGAAAGCTTTAAAGCACAAAATGAAAAAGCCAGCAATGACTCTCTAAATACCTACAGGTTTGCCACTAATTGCAGGGTCTGTTGGTACTGGCGCATATCCACCTCGCCCACGCCCGGGAGTGGGACCAGAGCCATTTCTGGGACCTGGGCTGGGGTTGCCATCAAAGCCACCTCCAAGGCCATCATCAACTCCATGACTAGGGTTGTTACTGCCATTTCTAAAGATGCAGAAGAACAGAGTTCAGTTAGATATTATAAAATTATCAAATAATTCAAATATCTAAGAGAGTATATAGTATAATCTTAGAATCCTGTAAAACCTTATTTATACAGATATGAATTTACATAAGAAATATATCTCATGGAACTTTGAGGCCTTAAAAAAAGACAAAAAGAAAAGAAGAAGAAGAAAGAAGAAGAAGAAGAAGAAGAAGAAAAAGAAAAAAAACAGATGGCACCTCTTTCTCCTAGCACAAGTAGGAGAAAGGGCCTTGATTGGCACTCATCCACAGTTTCAGGTAAGCACTATCTTTAGAGTGATAGCACACAGTGTGTTGCTGACCTCTAACTCTAAAATACCAGCAATGAAGGATGTGCAGACAAAATGAGAAGAGGCAGGTGTCTCAAACCATGTCCAGCATCTACAATGTGCCTCTGTGCCAGTATAGCAGCCTTGTTCTTTGGCACTCACTGTCATAAGCACAGGTTTTCTTCTGGACATGGTTTGAGTCATCTTCCTTTTCTCGTTCTGCCTGCACATTCTTTATCAGTGGTACTTTAGATTAAGAGGTTGGTAACTTGCTGTGTGCCATCACTCTTTAAAGATAGTGCTTACTACAGACCATGAATGGGTGCCATTCAAGGCTCTCTCTCCTGTTGGTGCTAAGAGAAAGTGGTGCCATCTCGGTTTTGGATTTCGGGTGAAACCAGTTTTGCTGAATATTATGGCAATTATAGCAATTATGATTGCAATTGTCATCATCACTCATTCATTACTTGCAGTAAAATAAAGAAACACAGTGATTCAAAGTCCCAAAACATCATGTATGTCACAATGCCCGCCGTTAGGCTAAAAACTTCTGCATCATGTATGTCGTGACACCTGCCCGCAAAGGGTTAAATAGTAACCTAAAACCTAAAATCCTGAATCTTAATTAACCCTTTCCCGACGGGTGCACTTTCTACGCGAAGTCCCATATGCCGGGCGATTGCAATATTGCAATGAAATCGTCACAATAGGATGACGCCCCGGAACGGGAGTTTTTGGCTGTGTCACACGGGTGTGACGCACCGTCGTCATTGGGTTAATAATATAATTGTAAAATGATTTTGTACTTACAGGGTCTATCTTTGAACAGTGATCCTAATATTTTGGCCAACAATTACTATTCTGAGAGGGTAAGAATAACAAACCAGGTATTCTGCAGAAAAAAAATTATGAAATATTCTTTGGACAATGTGTTAACTCAATGATACTAGGAGGTAATCTGAGTAAACTAGCCACTGTGCCTGATTAATATCAAGATTGCCCACTTGAGTTAAAAATTCAAAGCATGTGGACAATATTTCTTCTCCCTTGTCTGTTATTCTGGACAAGCAGATAATTGTATTTAAAAAGAAAAAAAAGAAAGGCTGTAGCATGAGAACAGAACCATAAATCTCCAGATATAAATATTTCACACAACAGAGAGTAAACTCTGTTGTCATGGCATGTATGGGTGAAATCCAAAATTTGGGTCAAATTCCCTGCGGCATGCACAAATGCAAACTGTTGTTATTGGTAAACATATAAAAGTGATAGATCTATATCAGTTAAACCCTGTGATTACAACAAAACTGTGGCTAAGTGAATTAAAGTTCAACATTACATAGTGATGACATATATCAAAAGTTCATTCCCATTTCATATACTTAAAATGAATATCAGTGATAAAAATTATGCATATATATATGATGCTGCTGCTTCTGCTGCTAATAATAAAAACAGCAAATGCAATCATAGTCATCATCATAACTCTAACAAGGGTAATAACAATAGCAGTAACATAAGCACAATAATATTAACAACAAAAATAAATAGCAATAATAAAAAAACACCTTCATAACTCACCCCATATCTTCAACATCTGTCTCTCTAATCCTAGCTATCGGTGCCATTTCAGTCGTTGCCATTCTTTGTCTCCGTCTTAAGTATCTGGCCTCACGGCTGTTGGAAGCAGCCACATGTTTTAGTTTGGGTGATAATTATAATGTGATAATAGTTATAAATATCATATAATATATTTTCCTCAGATAATACTGTGGTTGTATTCACTTAATACAGTTGAAAATATTGCTAAATATTAGATTTTGCAACAGTGGGGTATTTGTAATTACTGAAAAAGTTTAATAAATACCTAGCACAACCTTAAGATTCTGTATCAAAATTATACATACACCTTACTTGAATATTTCTTATATTTTCTAAACACAGTAGAAGTTTAAATAACTGTCTACAATAGGATCAACCATCAAGCAACACTATTGCCTTGCTGCTTCGCTCTCCAGCAATGGTCAACAAACCTTTACCATGTATACTTGGCACAACAGAGCATGGTCTGGTTCTTCATTTAATAGATAAACTGGATATACTTTGTGCAAAATTGTTTGCCTTTTCTAGAGAGCACAGTGTGGTGGTTAAAATATTACTGGACTTGCCTGCCTGAGCATGGTTTCACAAGCTTTGACAAGCAACTGTGTCCATATCTCTATTTTGAGCAGTTTAATTTTAATATCAAACAGTGTTATTTTGCGTGTTATTTATGGCTATTGTTTTTGTCTCTATTGGTAATATTCCAATTTCTCACAGCTTCAGAATTGTTAAAGTCCTGATAGTAGGGGAAGGCACAATGTATAGCAGAAATTATGGGGTAAAATGGGATGAAATGTAAGAAATATGGATTAAAAATATAAAAAATTACACAAAAACAACTGTATCATAAATTATGCAGTCAGTGTAAGCTTGACATCTGGATTGATGAACATTGTAAACAAATTTTCAAAAACGTATTGCTAGCAAATAAAACCTGCTGAATAACTTCTTTATTAACAATTTGCAGAGGAAGTGCTCTGAATTAAAGTTGTCATATAATTTTAATTCTATTGATTACATATACTACTTTCCTTATATCTTCTGGTATGTGAAACTGGACCTATACTAAAATTAGGGTATGGCTAGGTAAGTGATTTAAACCAGTTTTATTGATAAAAAAAAAGTAAACCAACACACAAAACTTACATTTTTCACATACTTCAAACAGAGAATCTTACAGATAAATACAAATTTCTGGCAATTCTGAAATTAACCTTACACACACATATATCCATTAGTGCAAACATTAATATAATCATTGATGTACAGTGGAAACACTTAACAGCTAAATCGTAAACCTATCTCATTTTCAGTGTAATAAGCTTTACCTCTAAGTGGACTCAAGACATAGTCTATATCTGTCAATGAAACGCCACTAAAGCCTCTGGTTCATCACTGCGAGGCTGTCGTGGTGACGCAAATCAAGAATTCTAGGAAGACCCTCTTTGTCACAAAAATATCTATAAGGGTACTCACTGTTCTTCCGCGCTATGTAAATGTTATCTCTCAAAAACATTATATAGACCTTGAAATATTCACACAAAAATTCCACAAACTACACAGATGGTATGGAACTTTGGATATAAGGAAAATGAAAAGGAAGAAAAATCACATTCTTAAGTTTTAAGTCTAGTGTCTCTCGCACAGCAAAACTAACTTTTCTTTACTCCTCGTAGACACTCACTGGTGGCAATCAGAACTGACCGTGGCTGCCGAGTAAGTGGCTGTGCAGGTGCGCAGGGAATCACAATAAAGATAATAAGAAGAACAAGGAGATAAAGCGCGTCCTGCCCGTCCGCCCCAATACCTCCCGGACAATGTCCCGTCACGTTGGTTCATCTCTTGGGTGAACGTAAGCTTTTCTTATTTTTTCTCTTCGTGCTAGTACACGAGCGGAGAATATATAAAGGTTACTGTCGGCGAAACAGTTAAAGCTGACGTGGCCTAAGGTGTAATAAGCTAAGAGAGAAAGAACAAATGATAAGCAAGAAAGCATGAGGTTTTCGCCCTAAGTGACAGGAAGTGGTTGAGAAGAGGAGCTTGGATGAACGTAGTATTAAGAAACTTCAAAGGTCATATATCTATATGGCATTAGGCTGCTCGTGTATCATGTACTAGCAAGCTCAGTGCCTCGCATAATACAGACTAAAATGGCATAGGTAATAAGCCTTAGCAAAAATATTTATAGGATTTGTCACACTCAAGAGAGCCCAATGGGAGGCGCGGTCAAGAGAAGCCTGCTTCACATTCCGAATTATGACGTCAACGATCACTTCAAACAAAAATAACGCTACAGAAGAAAGTCTACCCGGCTTCTTTTCCTTTCTTCAGCTTCTGTAACATACGCAACTAGAATAATAACTTAGGCAACTAGAATAATAACGTAGGCATTAGCAAATGACTTTTGAACTCCCTTGACAACCGAATAATGATTGATTATCTACTCATTGTGTGCAACTACACTTCCTCATTAAGTATAGTAAATTTATTTAATGTCATAGATGTCAGTTCCAAATTATGAAATACAGCAATAGAAAATGCAAAATCACTGAGAGTTTATCCCGTTATTGTAACAGGGCATATGAACACATTAAAAGTTGATAGAGAAAACACATGAAACTGATATATCAAGTTCAAAATCTGGGAAATCTGGTGGTGAATCCCAGCCCGAAATAAATAATCATGTAAAAACCACAGACGTCTGACATTTCTGACTTTCCCCCCTTCCGGATTCTAGCCACAGGAACGCCCGAGTCCCTTATTCAATACTGAATAATTCTACCTCTGCAACGAAGCTCGGGTACACCTGCGTCTTTTCCTTGGCTTTGCTCTGGTGTTGACCGCACGTTGAACAGTGCCAAGAACAGTGGCGTAACTAGGCACTAAGCGAGAGAACCTAGGTGGTTAGGGCTTAATATTTACACTAGGCTACCAAATTTTCAAAATGGAGGAGGTAAACCGGGTGGGGGGCCGCCCTGATTGGAATGAGGGATGCGGGGGGCACGTGTAAAATATATCTTAGATATTATACTTTACAATATTGCTTACAGGCTGTGTGAAACTTTCTTAGTCCTCATTTCTTATTACTTTTAAAATATATTATGGTTAAGTAACAGAGGATTGTATCGCAGTATGAAAATACATGTACATAAAATTGTGATTATACTATATACATTCAACCATTTGTAAAACAAACTGAAATCACCCTCCCTCAGTCTTCACGTCAGTATCAAAAAAGCGTAAAAACATGCTCATCATAACGACCCAACACCGATTTGATAATCACAAGCAAAATACAAGTCAAGTTGTATTTATATGAAGGAATGCAGGGGTTAGAAACGAGCCGTGATTTTATATATATATATATATATATATATATATATATATATATATATATATATATATATATATAAAGGAAATCACTGGTTCATTGTTCAAATAATATAAATTAGAAATACGAATCTCTCCTTAGTATTAATGTCGTCTGGTAACTTGCTATCCCACACAGCGAGAGTTCCATTGCTCCACACACGGCCTTATCCCGGCAGATTCTTTATCCCTTCGCCGTCAGGAAATGAGAAGAGAGACAGACGAGGATAACAAACAAGCGAGTGGCTGGACGAATGGTTAGAGGGCAGGGGGCGGTTTGGTATTGAGGGTGGTGGCAAGCACCAATGCATCACTACAGCCGTGAAATTGTTCTCTAAACATGAGATTTGAAGCAAGCTCAGGGGGCTGGAAGTGGGTGAAGGCGACGTCATGCCTAGTCCCCTCACAAGTGTAAGACTTGCTCTTGCATCTTCAAAGGAAATGCATTCCTAGTAAGACATCACCTGGAAAGGACTCCTAAGACACTGCCAGCATGATGCAACATACTGTCAGAGCCGAGTGGAAACTTCAAGTCTACCTCTGATGTGATTGGCACAGGCTTGTCAGCAACACCTTCTAGAACCCTATATGATGTCAACACCCCTTGTGCAGCTTCACATTGCCTTGGTGATTGATTTCCGGGCGGGGAGGGGACCTGCTTCCAACCTGGCAACTTGGAAAGGGACTATTAGCATGGAAATGCCCAACTTCCCCACACTTGTAGCAACATCGAGGCCCCATCTGACAATCAGTAGTGTTGTGACCCCTGGACCGGTGGAACCCATACCACTTAAGCTTCACAGATAGCAAAGGAGCTGTAACTAGTGGGGCTGGACCTTGTGTGACAGCACTGACACTGTGGATGGCTATGATGAGGTCCCAGGGGTGAATAGACATTCTGAGGCAGGCATTCATCTTCAGCATGAGATCCTCAGGGTCACTAATCTTGAGGAAAGTCCGGGACATTTTGGGAAATGCCGATTTCCACTTGCTGGAAAAAGTCCACAGGTGTCTAGCAGCAGCATCCTGGCCTGAGAAAGCATGTCATAAAAATGGCCACTGGAACGAGTGCAACAAAACTTTATGTGTAACCTAGCCTTAAAGTCATTCTATGTAGTGATAAAATCGAACAAGGGAAACTGCAACATCTGAAACAAGCCACGAACTCTTCTTGCCATGCAAATCCTAGCCTCGTCAATGCTAGAGGGAGGGAGGTTCTCTATGGTAAATTCATGCCTGAATGTCTTAATTACTTTGAAGGGGCCTGGATGCTGGCATTTCCCCCTTCAGGACTAGCACTTCTCCCCAGTTTATAATTTAAGAAATGGGTGCAGGAACCTCAGGAGTGGTGCCTTGCCTGTAGAGAGGTAATGGAGTTGCTCCACAGTAAGCCTGAGAAGGTCCCAGAAGTATGAAAGCATGGGGACAGATGCTGGTGGCCGAAGCAGGTGCTGAGCCTTATCAGTTTGTGTTGGAGAGCTGGAGGCTGGGGCAACACTCTGAGGTAAGGGCAACTGACCGTCCTGAAGCTGGTGCATTTCTGAAGGCGGGTTGTAAAGTGGCAGTTGCATCAGTCCCAGAGGCACGTGAAGTTTGAGCTGCTGCTCGATAACGAATCTCTACATTCTCAACTTGTAACGTTGTGACCTCACGTGATAGGACGTCGATCTTTCAAAAGGGCGGCCTCAAGCTACTGTTGGATTTAAGGCAGGTCCAAACAACCACCACCTGCTGGCAATGGTCACATTCTGTGAGCCTCCTGCCATGACACCAAGTATTAGAGGATGGTGAAACGGCGATGGGTCTCTGCTGGCACTAGGGCCACATAGCCGGCCTTCTTCGGAGCCATTAGGTGTAATGACCGCCTAATATATGGTCTCATCCTCTGGGAAGGGCATTAACAAGTCACCACAAAATGGCCCTTGCTGAAGAGATGGTAACAACATGGGCTCTTCGTCACAACCCAGCTTCGCACACTGCACTTTACATTCATGGAGCATCAACTAACAC
>BOPN01008541.1:37500-43520 GCA_017312705.2 Penaeus japonicus | reverse complement strand
GAGGGGTTTTTAGGAGTTAGGGAGAGGGGGAAGAGGGGGGCAAAGTGGATAAATTCTCCTAGGTCGTGCCTGCAGGTAATTACAAGACAATTATCTCAGGTCGACTGTATGACCATTAAAGAGTTCCGTGGGCGTTATCAAGATCTCCTTCGGGCCAAGAGCATTGTAAACTGTCTCCTGGAAGAGCGCTCAGATGTCGCTCGGCACGACGGGAACAAAGACCAGGTCGAGAGAGAGAGAGGGAGAGGAGAGAGAGAGAGAGAGAGAGAGAGAGAGGGAGAGGGAGAGGGAGAGAGAGAGACGCGAATGGCAGGCGAGGATTTTGCTAGCAACTGGGCATGCAACATACAAGGAACAAAAGCGAGGCAGCGACGCAACACAATGCAAGGATAATTGGAGTACTTAGCGGTGTAAATAAACATCTGGACGGGGTGGGGGTGGCAGGGAGGGGAAGGGAGGGGGTATGGGTAAGATAAGAAAAGAAATTAAAAGAAAAGTTAAGTAAAGAAAAGAAAAGAAAAGAAAAGAAAAGAAAAGAAAAGAAAGAAGAAAAAAGGAAGAGATGAGTATGGAAGGAAATAAAATAAAATAAAGATAAGGAATGAGAATGAAAAAAGAAAAAGAACAGAAGAGAAGGGAAGAAAAGGAAATGAAAAGAGAGAGGGAAAGGGAAATAAAGTGACGAGGAGAAGATGGAAGGCAATGAAAGAAAGGAAAGGAAAGGAAAACGTGGAAGAAAGGGAGGGAAGGGAAAGAAAAGGCGGAGGGATAAGGGATGGGAATAAGGGGAAGGAAAGGGAGGGAGGTAAAGGAATGGTAAAGAACGGGAAGGAAGGATAGAGAGAAGAGGAAAGACGAGAAGAGAGAGGAATGAAGAGTTGGGATGAGAAGGAGAGTGAGTGGAGGGTAGAAGAGAGGGAGGAGGAGGAAGGATAAGGAGGGAGAGGCATAGACCAGAGGGGGAAGAATGGAAAGGAACGGGATAAGGGAAAAGAGAGGGAAGAATAAGGAAAAGGTGGTTTAGCGAAAAATGGGGAAAGGGAGGGAGAGATAGAGAAAGAAGGAATAAGATGAGAAAGAAGAAGAGGGAGGGGAATGGGGAAGAAAGAAGAGAGAAGGGGGCGGGGCAGGAAGAAGAGGGAGGAGGGAAGAAGATAATATTATCCGTGGATCTAACCGTGATCGAGATAATGAAGGGAAGACAGATAACAGATAAACCATAACAGCAGTAATAAAGAGAAGGAAAATTAAGGAGAAAAAGATAATCCAAAGAGAAGTAAAAAAAAAGAAAAAAAACAGAATGAAGGAAAAAGAAGAATGGAAACAAGTTCGCAAAGCAAAAGAGGAGAATAAGGGAAAGAGAAAGAAGAGGAAAAGAAAAAAAAAGAAGCCGAAGAAGAAAAAAGAATGGAGGAGGAGGAGAAGGCAGGCAGAGAAGAAGAAAAAAGAAAGAAAGAAAGAAAGACGTAGAAAAAGAAGAAAAAAATGGAGCAGGAAGAGGCGGAGGAGGAGAAGAAAAAGAGAATAAAAGGAAGAAAAAGAAGAAGAAGGAATAGTAGAATGAAGGATAATCCTTATTGAACCGAAGGCGACACCTCGAGGTCGGTCCCACTGAAGCAAGCATGTGCACCGGCAACCGTAATATAGATCTCGCCGTGCAACTACCGGGCGAAAGGCTGTCGTTAGTAACCGCCAATTAACAATTCTTAAAAAAAAGTGCTGTATTGATATTTTTTTGTACATTTTCAGAACGATCTTGTGTACGTACCTTGCAAAGAAACAAAAATTGCACAATTGATGCAATCGCCTTTATCTGGGTGTTGCACGGATGCCTTGCTGTTGCTTCGAAGGACTGAATGGCTTGTCTGGACAGAGATAAGTGAGAGGGATTGAGGGGGAAAGAGAGAGGGGGTGGAGAGGGAGATACAAAGAAAGAAAATATAAAACCGAGGGAGACGGAGAGAAAAGCAAAAATAGAGAGGAAGAGGGAGAAGGAAAAGGAAAGAAGGAGAAAGGGAGAGGGGAGAGAGGGAGAAGGAAGGTGAGAAAGGAGGAGGGGAGTTGGAGGAAGAGGAAGAGGGAGAGAAAGAGAAAGAAAGAGAAAGAGAGATTGAGGGAGAAAGAGAAAGAGAGAGAGAGAGAGAGAGAGAGAGAGAGAGAGAGAGAGAGAGAGAGAGAGAGAGAGAGAGAGAGAGAGAGAGAGAGAAATAGATAAATAAATAAATGAATAAATAAATAAATAACGACAAAGAGAGAGAGAAAGAAAGTACCCCTCCAGTCCGCACACTTATCAGCCAAGGAGGACCATTGGCTCATGTGTTTTCCTTCACCAAATGGCCACCTGCAGACAGTAACAGGTGGTTTCAGATATTATCAGAATTAGTGGGAAGACGTATTAACTAATCTTTATCATTGAAGAAGATTTGATATACTGCCCGTCTGTGCCCCCTTCCCCCCCTTCCCTCCTTCTCCCCTTTCCCTCCCACTCCGCCCCCCCCACCCTCGCCATTTCTACCCTCGTCTAACTCTTGGTCTTTTCAGCTCTTCATTTTTTTTTTTTCATTTCTTGTTCCATCTCCATTATCTCTTCTTTCATTTTTTTCTCTCATTATCTCGTCTATTTTGATATCATCGTTTCTCCTTCTCCTTTTATTCTTCTTCTTCCTTTCACTCTTTCTCTTTTGTCTCTCTCCTCTTTTCCTCTTTCCTATTCCTATAATTATCTTCCTTTCCTTTGTCCATTACCTATCTCTCTTCCTCTTTCCATCTTCCCTCCCCCCTCCCTTCCTCCCTCTCTCCTCCTCCCTCCCTTCCTCCCTCTCTCCCTCCCGCTCTCCCTCCCTTCCTCCCTTCCTCTCCCTCCTTCCCTCCCTTCCTCCCTTCCTCCCTCCTTCCCTCTCCCCCCCTCCCCGCCATTGTCTCTCTGTAATATTGATTTATTGTTTTTTTATCGAATAACCTTACCTGCAGTCGTGAAAGACGACCTTGATGTCATACGAATTAACTTCTAAAGCCCAAGTTCAGTAATATATTTGTCCTTCTGTTTTGTTTTGTTGTTTTTGTTTTTGTTTTTTATTGTTATTTTCCTGATCGTCTTCCTTGCTGTAGAAATCTCCTTCCTCCTACGCTATTCTTCCCGTTTTTATTTTCTTTTTATTTATTAATTCCTTTTCTCTCTCTTACTTTCTTGAGTCTCATTATGAGGTTTGTTATTGTTTCGAGGATAAGGAAGATGAAAACATTATTGTTGTTTTTATTATAATCATTACTATTTTTTTCTTATTATTGTTATTATTATCATCATTATTATAGTTAATATTATCATTATTATCATTACTGTTATTTTTATTATCATTCCTGTTATTATTATTATTGTTGTCATAGTTGTTATTATAATTTTAAATATTCCTATTATCATCATTATCATTATCATCACTACTGTTGTTGTTATCATTACCATTTTTTTCACACTTTCACTTATCGCACCAGAGATTGCTGATGCAATAGCGAGCCTAAGAAAGCTTTCTAATTAAAGCTTTGATTACTGGGCTTGTTTTCTTATTAATGACGCCAGTCTGTCTCTTAATTACTACGCTTGTATCCCGTGTCATGGTTTGGCAAGGGAAATTCATTTTAGCATTGCGATTGCACATCTGTAATTAGCAATCTGCCGTTCATTTATCAGGGATTTCGGAGCGTAGCAATCGTGTTTCTCTGAGGAATTATTTTTTATAGTTCGTTTACATTACGTTTTTTTCAGAGCAACTGGACAACCGGGATAACGAGTTGGAGGAACTGCCGACAGATGGCAGCAGCGTGAGAGCGGAGCCAATCGTCGCCGTCGTTGTCGATTCCGGCAGCCAATCAGAGGACGAGGACGAAGAAGGGAGTCAGGATGGTCTTCGGTCTGATACAGGTAAGATTTTTTTTTTTTCTTCTTTTTCTTTGTAGATTGTCTTTGTTTGTTCCTTCCTTTATTTGCTTCTTTTGTCTTTGCGTTCTGTGTATCTCTTTTTTTTTGTTTTGTTTTATTATGAAGGTACTGTTGTATATAATGCGTCGGTGTTATTCGGTGTCGTTAAGTCTGTATTTTCTCTGCATTTTGTTCTGTCGGGGGCGCATCTCCCCAAAGATCCATGGGTAGTCTTGAAGTTAGGCCGACCGGTTCGTGTATGGTCATTTCCATGGAAATATTTTTTAAATGACACTTCGCTTTACTTTCCCTATTGCATGCACACATACACAAACGCGCACGCGCGCGCGCACATGCACATGCATGCGCAAACACGCGTACACAGACACACACAGACACACACACGCACGCACGCACGTACATACACTCTCTCTCCCTCTCTCCCTACCTCCTCTCCCTATTTCCCTCTTTCTCTCCCTCCAACCTTCCTTGCCTCCCTCCCACCCTCCTACCTTCCCTCCTCCTCTCCCTCCCACCTTCCCTCCCCACCAATTCAAGGGAATAAAGCACATCCCCCGTCAAGCGGAGGTCGGGTCAAGATGAGGCCACTTACTAACGCAAGAGCAAGCACGCGGGTCATGTTGCTTCCTCCTTGGTACTCCTCCACTCCTGGTAGCCCCCTCCCCCCTCCCCCCTACCCCGTACCCCAATCCCTACCCTTTCTTCCCTTCCCCCTCCTCATCCCCCTACCCCTACCCCTACCCCTACCCCTATCCGTATCCTTTCTTCTGTACTCTTCCCTTCCCCCTCCCCCTCCTCCTCCCCCTTCCCCTCTCACCCTGACCCTCTTGTTCCTCTTCTCCTCCTTTTTAGGCTACTTCTTTTTCTTCTCTTCGTTTCTTCTCTCTCGTTGTCTTCTTTTTTCACCCTTTCTTCTTCTTATTATTATTATTATTATTATTATTCCTCTTCTTCTCTTATTCTTCCTGCTGCTCCTCCTCCTTCTTCTTCTCCTCCTCCTCCCCCTCCCCCACCTCCTCCTCCTCCTCCTCCCTCCTCCTCCCTCCTCCCTCCTCCCTCCCTCCTCTCTTCCTCCTTCTCCTCTCTTCCTACGCCTCTCTCCTCTCTTCCTCCTCCTCCTCCTCCCCCTCCCCCCCCCCCTCCTCCTCCTCCTCCTCCTCGTCCTCCTCCTCCTCCTCCTCCTCCTCCTCCTCCTTCTCCTTCTCCTTCCCCCATCCTCTACCCTCTGTTCCACCTTATCCCCTACCCTCCCACCACCTCCTCCTCCTCCTCCTCCACCTTATCCTAGGTAAAAGGTTAGAGCAAGCTGGCAAATCCATTTTCAGGAAGATAGACAGGCAGACAATAAGCCAAGCAGACGGCCTTGCATGCACAAGCAGGCTGGAAGGTACCCGGTCACTCAGGCAAGAAGATTGTCTGGCACACCAATGGGAGTCAAGAGGCAGATTGCAACACGAAAAGGAAGAGAATATTGGAAGGGAGTTGTTTTTTTTAAGATTTTCTAAACTGTTTAAAAAAATTGTTAGGCAATTTTTTTTTTATGTTTGTACAAAAAAGGATACTGGTCGAGAAGAGTAAAATTGGCTTGATGTTTTTTTTTATCTTGATTTTATATTTTTTTTGAGAAATTCAAGGTATTATTCTTGTTTTTTTCATTCATAGACAAAACAAAATTGAATAGTGTGTTTTTTTTAAGAAATAGTTACTGTTACAAATACCCAGCCAATTAGCTAAAACAAAAACAGTAAGGAACCCGCTTAAAGAAATCACGAAAGAAAATTGCACTAGAAAAAAAACAACGAGGGAAAGAGGGAAAATATATATCCATAATAGTTCCATGTATTATGCAAAGGAAAAAGTTTAAAAGGGCAATAAGAAATTCCTGGAGAGAGACAAGAGAGTCAAAGGGACAAACAAGAAGCCAATAACAAAAAAAATAATAATAATAATAAATAAAAATCTCCAGACTGGTTCGGTGAAGGAAAAATTTAGGCAAAAGGAATTCAATTAAAATTAGGAAAAAGTTATGAGAGTAAATGCATTAGTGTTAAAAAAGGAGTAAACAAGCACGGACGGAAGGGAGGGA
>BOPN01008541.1:15000-27500 GCA_017312705.2 Penaeus japonicus | reverse complement strand
TAATTAGAGGGAATAAAAGGAAATTCTAGTGCGTGCGATTCTTTAAAAATTATATGCCACATTAATCTTTGTCTTGGAGCAAAGATTTTTCATCTGAGATCTATTAAGGAATTTGATTATTTTTGTATGCTTTGTTATTGTTCTTTATCTCTGTATTTATCAGTTCAAGTAATGGAAATCATAAAGTTATATCTTCAGTTGTTCAATTATGATAGAGCGTAGAAGGGTTGATAAAAATGTTTGTAAGTAAAAAGTGGCATTTAAGGACCGTAGACTTCCGTCGTGATTTTCCCCGGTTAGCAAGACCTGAACTGCAGACGGTGGCTTTTCCTTCCCAAATTGTCTATTTTCAATTAATCTTGTGAATTAAAGGTATTTGTAGCCGGCAGAACATGTTAAAAAAAGTTTTTCTTATATTCCGTCTTTCGAAACCTATTCAATAACCTATTATATTATTAACGGTTGCGTTTCTAACATTCATGTTTTGTTTAATTTCATAATATGTATATACACAGACACGTGTGCGCCCACACACGTACGCGCGAACGCATGCACACACGCACACACGCGTACTCGGAAAGTGAGAGCGACAAATAGACACACACACACACACACACACACACACACACACACACACACACACACACACACACACACACACACACACACACACACACACACACACACACAAACACACACAGACAAACAGGCAAGCAAGCAAATACACCACTACGTACCCCCGTACCCAGAACGTATCCTGTCGGCCATACCTTGCGGTCGATCTCATGCGCTCAAAGCAGCAGAAACCAGCATTCAGTCAGTCAGTCAGTCAGTCAGTCAGCCAGCCAGACTTCGCCTGGCACGTAAATGTAAGATCTATCTCTCTCGGTACCATTGGTATTCGTGACCAATCCCGGGGTACGATGGTTGATACGCGGGTACCGGAAACTGAGTAATTTAACTCACGATTATGAGATGAGAAACTGATAGAATCCCATCCAGTTTTTTTGTGATATATATTTTTTTCTAATTCGTTTTAGTGAGGTTATTTGATCGTCACGTTTTGATATTGAAGTTAATGATATGGTAATGTAATGAGGCGGGGAGGAAATATGTTGAGAGATTAGAATTGATTATTAACGGTAAAGTTAACAGTAATGGTAAGGGTAATGGATTTGAATCAGGTATTTTTAGTTCCTGGCTATCGTTGTGGTAGTAGGAATAATGGTAGTGATGATTGTAATGGTAACTGGTACTGGTTGTAGTTGTAGAAGTATGAATGTGTGCGCATCTGCGTTTGCGTGCGCTCCTGTGTTTGATTGTGTGCGTTTTTTGTTTTGTTTTAAGCATGTGTATGTTTGTGTATATATGGTTGTACACGTGCGCGTGTATGTGTTTCTGTATATGTTTGTGATTGTGTGCGTTTGTGTTTATGAATGAGTGTGTCTCTGTGTGAATGTGGACAGCCCTGGCGCCCTGTCCGTGTGAGTGTTGACAGCCGTCGCGGCCCGAGGAATGCGGCGAAGCGCGTGCGATCCGCCTCCGTCGTGAACCCCAGTAGATCCCCCCTCTCCTCTCCTCCCCCGCCCCCTCCGTCCGTCTGTGTGTGGGGGGGTGGGGGGCGGTGGGGACACGCGGAATGTGGGAGCCGCTGCGGAGGTGTGACCGAAGGAACCTGTTTAACCTGCGGGGAAACTCAATCCAGGGGGCCCCGCCGTCACCAGACTGTCCACCGTGCACCCTTCACTCTCCACGTCCTTGTCCCTGCTATTCAACACCCTTCCCTTTACCCCCTCCCCCTCCATCTCCCCCCTCCTCTTCCCTTAGTCATATCCTTCTCATGCACTTCTATCTTACTCCCCCTTTTTCCTTCTGTTTCTCAACGGTTATCCCATTCATCGACGTGCACACTCGCTCGAGAACGTCCTGCTTACGTCCTACTACTTGACCCGAAAGCGGCCGGTCCTCTAGTCCTTTGACCATATTCGAGGGACTCCTGCGTCGTCGCCACGGGTCCTCCTGCGATGCACCTTATGGTTAGGATTCCAACCCGCCGCCGCCACAAGGTCAGCATTCCTAGAGGGTGATTCAGAGGATTCAAAAGCATACCCTCTTGATCCGCGTTATGCGATTGTCGCCTGTTTCTCTCAGGATTCTTTTGTCCACGCTCGACAGGATCTCTTTGCATCCTCTCTCCCCCTCCTATTCTCCTTTTATTCCCCCACACCCTCTCTCTCCCCCTCTTCCCCTATTCTCCGAGAGGCTGCGGTCCTCCTGCAGCCACGGGTGTCCTCTCCGTCACCTCTGCCCGTGCCCTTATTCAGGTTATCAGCCGGTCACGTACGAGTTGCCGTGGGAAGAGATGGGTATTTTTGACACAGTTACCCCTCGCGTCCCCGGCGAAAGTGAAAACGAGAGCGGGTTGGTGCGCGACCGAGGAGGATGCTGAAATCCATTCGTGACGGAGAGAAGGAGAGGGAGAAGGAGAAGGAGATGACAAAGAAGAGGGTGAAGAAAAGGGACTAGAAGAGAGAGAGAGGGAGAGGGAGAGGGAGAGGGAGAGGGAGAGGGAGAGGGAGAGAGAGAGAGAGAGAGAGAGAGAGAGAGAGAGAGAGAGAGAGAGAGAGAGAGAGAGAGAGAGAGAGAGAGAGAGAGAGAGAGAGAGAGAGAGAGAGAGAGAGAGAGAGAGAGAGAGAGAGAGAGAGAGAGAGAGACTTGATCATTGTTTATTCTTCTCTTTGTCTTTAGGATGTCCACTGGAATTTTATTCTATTTCATCACAATTTATGTTGACTTATGTGTCATCTTTTGTTTGCTTTTCGGTATACTTCTCTTCCTTCCAAAGCGTTATTTTCCTTGTCATTTTCTCACGCCCGAAGTGATGTCAAGGTCCGCCCGTGTCACCTTCTCTCACCCTTTGCCTTCCGGTCACACACTCTCATCTCCCCCACCCCTCCCTACACACACACTCCTCCTCCTCCTTCTGCCTCTTCTTCTCCTCCTCTTCCTCCTCCTCCTCCTCCTCCTCCTACTACTACTACTACTACTACTACTACTACTACTACTACTACTACTACTCCTCCACTTTCCCTCCTTTCCTCCTTCACCTCATTTATTCAACCTACATCTTAAGTTTTCCTTTAATCTGTTCTTCTTATCTTTTTTTCTTGTCTTCCCTGCCCTTCGTTACCTATGTATCTTTTATTTTTACCCATGCTTCTTTTTTATCGTTTCGTCTTTGTGTGTATTTGCTTTGATCAGTTTGTTCTCGCGTGTCTTTGTCGTTGAGATTATGCCCGTTTTTGTCGTCTTCCTTTTATATTTTATTGTGTCCTTTCTTCTTTCTCTCATTTATTTCTCTTATCTCTCTTCCTTTCTTCATATTCATTCTCTTTTTTTATGTCTTTCTTTCACTTCCCTTATTCACCCTTTTTCTCCCCTCCTCACCCTTTCTCTTCCCCACCCACCCATTCCCCCATCCCCTTCCTACCCTCCCTTTCGCCCCATCTCTCTCCCCCCCCCTTTCCCCTCATCCTCCCTCTCACCCGCCTCAACCCTCACCACCTCCCCCTCTTCTTTCCCCCCCTACACCTCCTACCACCCCCTCTCCCCGCTTCCTTCCTACCTTTCCTCTCCCCCCACCTCCCCCCACCCCCTTCCCTTTCCTCCCCCTGCCCTTCCAACCCTGCCTCGTGACCGCAGGAATGCCACCACCGGAACACTTCCCACACTCTTCTGCTGCCGATGATCGTTTACAAGTAGATCCCGCCACCGGTCGTGTTTGTGGGCTCTCTCTCCTTCCTCCCCCCACCCCCCTTTCCCCCCCTTCCTCCCCTTTCCTCCCCCTTTCCCCCCTTTCCTCTTCCCCTCCATATTTTTCCTCGTCTCCTCCTCCTCACCCGCTTTCTTCGCTTCTTCCTTCGCTTTCTCTTTCTCTTTTCTCTTCTTTCTTTTCGTTCTTTTCTCCCTTCCCTTCCCTTTCCCTTTCCCCTGCCATATCTCTTCGTTCCTTATACTTCATTCCTCCTCTCCCTTTCACCGCATTCCTTCCATTTCCTTCTTCTCCCTCTTTTTCCTTCCTCCTTCTTCTCCTCCTTTCCATTCCGTAGCTGCTGCCCCTTCTTTTCTTCCCCTTTACCTTTTCTTCTTTCTCCTGTCCCTTCCCCCTCTCCTCCTAACTTTTCTTCCCCAATTCCCGTCAGTTTTCTCCTTACATTGCTCTTTCCCGTTTTCCTCTGCTCTCCCCATCCGCTCTGTGGGGGGGGGGGGGGATCTGGGGTCGAAGATTTATTTGGTTTTGACGTTTGGGGCGAATCGTTTTTTTTCTTCTCTCTTTTTTTTGAACGAGCTTTGAACGAGTTCGGTGCGTGGAGTTGTATTTACGTGTAAAGGGAGAGTATTTGTAAGGTGTCTGTCACGCGACTTGATATATTTACAAAGAATATATATATATATATATATATATATATATATATATATATATATATATATATGTATATATATATATATATATATATATATATATATATATATATATATATGTATATATATATATATGTATATATATATGTATATATATATATATATAATATAATATATAATATATATAGTTTGTTTTCTAACTTGTTTTCAAAAGAGCGTTGTAATTATCATTCATAAATTCATATCATGACATCGGTAGTGATATCATGAATATTTCTGTTGTTCTTCGATGTCTTGCCTTCCGCTTTCGGTGGCGCGCTGCTATCAATACGGCATCACGGAGGCCGCCTTGCGAGAACCCGCTTCGGCCTTCCATTTGCTCTGCTCTTTAATGGAAGCAGATCGAGTCCATCTTGAAAGAGGCTGTTAGTAAACTCTAGAATATCTTCATCATCGATCCATTTTATATTGAAGGATATATTACATTCTAGAGAATTTAAGAGTCCGTAAAGAAAAGGCGAGACAAGAATGCCTTTTATATTTGTCAGATTTATGTTGTAATGGTAAAAAGTAGTAAGTGAATCGCGTTGCCAGTTTGTGTATTAGAGGAACATAATGCCACAAGCTAGTTTTTGTTTTATATTATTTTATTTTTATTTATTTTTTATTTTTTGTGGTACTAGGAAAATTGTTGAGATGAATTTGCGTTGTTAGATGTGGTCTTGTAATGTATTTTGCTGTTAACAGCAGTATGTTGTTAAGTGCAATATATTAAAGGTAATATGTTGGTTTGTTGAATGTAATATGTTAACTGCAATACACTATGAAATGTACTATGTAGTTGAATAAGTTGCTTGATGTGTTTTGCATATATTTAAAAGGTTCAGAATCCCTCTTTTGCAAATGAAAAAGGAAGACTCAAGAGCAGAAGTACAATGAAAGACTAATTTGAGCGAACAGCCCGAGTAGAACAGAGAGAAGGAAGAACAGGAGAGAAATATATGGCAGAACCATTGGGATTGAACTGCCCTTTCTCTCCCCATTAAGACAGAGGAAAAACAAATGAAAGGGTGCATCCGTGAAGGGGATTGGCCATTCGGATTTAGCCTTTGGGAACGTCTCTTTCACACGCCCATCTCTCCTTCCCTCCTTCCCGACGCCCGCCCCGCAGTCTCTCTCTCTCTCTCTCTCTCTCTCTCTCTCTCTCTCTCTCTCTCTCTCTCTCTCTCTCTCTCTCTCTCTCTCTCTCTCTCTCTCTCTCTCTCTCTCCTTCCCTCTCTCTCTCCTTCCCTCTCTCCTGACTGATGCAGCTCAGGGAAACAGGAACAGGAAGGTCTTTCATCCACGTTTTAACTGACTCATATCTCTCAGTACTTAGCTAAGATTGTCATATACTGCAACTAACAGTGATAATGATTATACACACACATACGCACACGCACACACACACACACACATACATACACACTATCTCTCTCTCTAAGTCTACCCCTCATCCTCACCCCTCCTCTATCTCTCAACATTTCCATGGCTGTGTTTTATGAGTATGTTCTTTCTCTCGTGTGTATTTGTGAGGTCGCATGTATGTGTGAGTGTGAATATACGTGTAAGTGTGTGAACCTGTTTACCTTGAACCTTGCTGTCTGTACACTTGAAATCCGACCGTGAGCTCAGGCTTTTGTAAGTGGATCCGAGGGATGGATAAGAGGTATCAGATAACAGAGCACAGTGATAGAATGGTGTTGATAGTGATGGCAGTGGTGATGGTAATGGTGATGGGGATATTGATGGTACTTCTGTTGCTTCTTGGCTCTTGTCTAATGTTTTATTTGACTGTTATGTGTGTGTATATGTGTATTTATGTGTGGGTGTGGGTGGGTATGTATATATATGGCCCCAATATGAGTAACTAACGGAGAGAGAGAGAGAGAGAGAGAGAGAGAGAGAGAGAGAGAGAGAGAGAGAGAGAGAGAGAGAGAGAGAGAGAGAGAGAGAGAGAGAGAGAGAGAGAGGCTAACATGTTGGGAGAGAGTGTTCAATTGAGGGTAACGACATGCTAACGGGAATGAACATTATGGTAATAATAAATAAGGGTGATCATTATGCCGGAATAATGGCGCTGGATGACAAGGGTAATGATATCCATAATGATGATATAGAAAATAACAGTGATGATGACAATTGCATAATGATAATGATCATAGTGATAGTGTTATTAATGGCTTTAATAATGTTGATATTGATGACGTTAATACTTGTAAAAAGGACGGATAAAAAAAACATCCACTGAATGAACCACAAACCGAACTGGAAAAGGAGAAGCAAGAGATGAGTTCTCTTTTCCATAAGAGAGAGAGAGAAAGATTAGAACGAGAGATAGAGAGATAGAAAGAAAGAGAGAGATAGAGAGAAAGAGAAAGAAAGCGAAAGAAAGAGAGAAAGAGAGAGAGAAAGAGAGAGAGAGAGAGAGAGAGAGAGAGAGAGAGAGAGACAGAGACAGAGACAGAGACAGAGACAGAGACAGAGACAGAGACAGAGACAGAGACAGAGACAGAGACAGAGACAGAAATAGAGAAAGAGAGAGAGAGATACAGATACAGAGACAGAAAAAGAGAGAGAAAAATAGAAAGAGAGAGAGATAGAGAAAGAAAAAAAGAAAATGAAAAAGTCCAATTAGACGAAATACAAGAAGTAAAACAGAGGGGAAAAACAAAGTAACAAATATTCATTTATCATGACTTGCACTCCATAAAAACACAGAAGATCCGGGGGGAAGAAAGAGCAATATGCAAGAGGAGATTCTTCCATTGCAAATATTTCTACCTCTTTAGGCAGGGGAGCGAAAGCCGGGGGAGTGAGTGTGGGGGGCAGGTGTGGGTGTGGGTGTGTGGGTATGTGTGTGTGTGTGTATGTGTTTGTGTATTGTGTCTAATAATGATGATAATGTTGATAATTATATTGGGTGTGTGGGTATGTGTGTATGTATGTATTGTGTCTAATAATGCTGATGATGTTGATAATTATATCATTGGTAATAATGATAATACTGATAATAGATATGATCATAACGATAGTAGTGATAATGATCGCAAAAGTAATAATGATGAACATGAGAAAAATGATAATCGAAAGAAAGTCACCCAAACAAACAAAAACGATTCTGCTAGTGTTCCTGCTGCAACGAAAACAGCCCATTTCTCCTTCAGCTGTTACTTCTGTTTCAACTGTTTCTTCTGTTTCTACTGTTACTTCTGTTTCAACTGTTACTTCTGTTTCAACTGTTACTTCTGTTTCAACTGTTACTTCTGTTTCAACTGTTACTTCTGTTTCAACTGTTACTTCTGTTTCAACTGTTACTTCTGTTTCAACTGTTACTTCTGTTTCAACTGTTACTTCTGTTTCAACTGTTATTGCTGTTTCAACTGTTACTTCTGTTTCAACTGTTAATTCTGTTTCAACTGTTACTTCTGTTTCAACTGTTACTTCTGTTTCAACTGTTACTTCTGTTTCAACTGTTACTTCTGTTTCAACTGTTACTTCTGTTTCAACTGTTACTTCTGTTTCAACTGTTACTACTGTTACTTTTGTTACCGCTGTTACTTTTACTGTTACTTCTGAAAAAGCACGACTCGACGAAAGAGTCATCGGGAACACCCAAGCGGAACTTCAATACCTGTGCGTGAAATTGGAGTCATTCTACGTAAGAAAGAACCATTGAGAGGGAGAGACAAGACAAAGAGAGAGAGAGAAGAGAGAGGGAGAGAGAAGAGAGAGGGAGAGAGAAGAGAGAGGGAGAGAGAAGAGAGGGAGAGAGAGAAGAGAGGGAGAGAGAAGAGAGGGGAGAGAGAAGAGAGGGGGGAGAGAGAAAAGAAGAGAAGAGAGAGAGAGGAGGAGAAGATAGAGATAAAGGAGAAGAGAAGAGAGAGAAAAAAAGGAGAAGAGAAGAGAGAGAAAAAAAGGAGAAGAAAAAGAGAGAGGAGAGAGACGAGAAGAGAAGAGAGAGGAGAGAGAAGAGAAGAAAAGAGAGAGAGAGAAGAGAGAGAGAGAGAGAGAGAGAGAGAGAGAGAGAGAGAGAGAGAGAGAGAGAGAGAGAGAGAGAGAGAGAGAGAGAGAGAGAGAGAGAGAGAGAGAGAAGGAGAAGAAAAGATAGAGAGAAAAGATAGAGAGAAAAGGAGAGAGAGAAAAGGAGAGAGAGAGAGAAAAGGAGAGAGAGAGAGAAAAGGAGAGAGAGAGAGAGAGAGAGAGAGAAGAGAGAGAGAGAGAGAGAGAGAGAGAGAGAGAGAGAGAGAAAGAAAGATAGAGAGAGAGAGAAATAGAGAGAGAGAGAGAGAGAGAGAGAGAGGAGAGAGAGAGAGAGAGAGAGAGAGAGAGAGAGAGAGAGAGAGAGAGAGAGAGAGAGAGAGAGAGAGAGAGAGAGAGAGAGAGAGAGAGAGAGAGAGAGAGAGAGAGAGAGAGAGAGAGAGAGAGAGAGAAGGAGAGAGAGAGAGAAAGAGAGAGAGAGAAGGAGAGAGAAGGAGAGAGAGAGAGAGAGAGAGAGAGAGAGAGAGAGAGAGAGAGTGAGAGAGAGAGAGAGAGAGAGAGAAAGAGAGAGTGAGAGAGAGAGCGCGCGAGCGAGCTAGCCTAAGATGGAGTCCTTGGGAGCGTCCAAAGGGCACCGCCACGCGTAAGAAGAAGGAAACTCGAGCGGAGTGCGAGAGGCGACGTGGCGCGAGCGTGTGCGGTCAAGTTATAACTCAGCCTCGACCGAGGGAGGAGATATTAGGCGGTGACTGACGACCCGGTCGGACAAGGGCCATCGAGGCTTATTAGAAGGAGTTATGGTGACAGCGCTTCGTGTGGTGATGGACTGGTTGAAGCAACGGGAGGTTTCCGAGGTGTAACTCAAGGTGTGGCGGCTTCGGAGGGCACGGAGGTCAAGTCACAACTCCGGAGCTGACCGCGAGGCGAGTTGTACGATGATGAGTACGAGAACGGGTTAGGATGGGGCCGGGGTGAGGGAGTAGGGGGGGGATAAGGAGTAGGGGAAGGTGGGGGGGGGGGGCGTTGTGGGCCACTACTAGGACTGAGTAACTGGGGCTGCAGGACCTCGCCGGTGAAGGATTTCCCGATCGGACGAGATGCGAGGACGAGGGGAGGACGAGGGGATGGAGGGGGGGGGGGGGGGCGAGACGAGGTTATTATTATTATTTTTTTATTTATTTATTATTATTATTTTTTTTTAAAGCGTTATTTTGAAAGTGTCTTTTTTGTGGTGTCTCTTTGAAAGCGAGGTGGGGGGGGGGGGGCGGAGGGGGAGAGAAAAGGTTAAGGCGAAGATATATCCGGCTGATTTTCTTCTTCTTCTTCTTCTTCTTCTTTAAAAGCGTCTCGATGCAAGCAAGCTCTCAGGTCACCCGGGCATCGTCGGCCATTGAAAACGTCGGCGGAGAAGCAAGCAAGCAAGCATGCATGGAGCAGCCAAGCATCTCATCTCCGAAGGTCACCCGGGAGGCTGCGGGTGGGGAGATGCGCCCAGAGATGATGGTCACTCGCACCGGGCGTTGTAAAGCGCACTGGCGTGGAACAAGGGAGTGCGTGCGTGCGTGCGTGCGTGTGTGTCTTGGAGAAGGAGGGAGAAGTAGAAAGAAATGGAACAGAGAATAAGAGAAAGAAAAGGAGAGGAGGCAGAGAAAGGGGGGAAAGGAGAGGGAGAACGAAAACGTAAAGGAGAAGAAATAAGGGAAAGAGGAGAAGGAAAGGGAGAAGGAAAAGAAAAAAGAACAAGAGAAAGAGGAGAAGGGGAGGAAGGAAAAGGAAAAAGGAATAAGAGAAGGAAAAGGAACAAGAAAAAAAGAGAGAGAGAGAGATAGAGAGAGAGAGAGAGAGAGAGAGAGAGAGAGAGAGAGAGAGAGAGAGAGAGAGAGAGAGAACTATGCCATCCACAGTCAATAATGAAAATAAATAACAATATTACCAGTGATTGCAAGAATCAAATTAGTCTAAAACCATTTGAAGCTGTTGGATCATATAATTTTGGAAAATTAAATTCAGCATGTGCTAATATCAAGGAAAATGTTAATGATAAAGATAATGATGATTATAATGATCATCATCGTTATAAATAATAGCAGTAATAGTATTGATTTCAGGATTATTAATATTCATAAAAATATGTATATATAAATATACATATATACGGCCCTCAGGGGAGAAGCTCGACCTAAGAACATCCAGGATCTGCCTTTTAACTCGTCCGTAATTGGTTTCTAAAAGGAGAGGGGAGGGGGAGAGGGAGGGAGAGGGAGGGAGAGGAGGAGGAGGAGGAGGAGGAGGAGGAGGAGGAGGAGGAGGAGGGAGGAAGAAAGAAAAAAATAAAAAAGGAAAAGAAGGAGAAGAAAAACTTAAATCACGGAATCATTTTACGGCGAGGGGACAGGGGGGGGGGGGGTCTTTGTGCTTGATTGTTGCGGGTTTGAGGAGGGGGGTGGAGGAGGGGGGGCGAGAGGGAGGGAGAATGAACGTGATGATGGAACGATGAATAAATTGCTATGAACAAAGGGGGTAAAAGGCATGGGAGAGAAGGGTGAACAGAGGAGAGAGAGAGAGAGAGAGAGAGAGAGAGAGAGAGAGAGAGAGAGAGAGAGAGAGAGAGAGAGTAAGATTAAGATTAAGAAAGAGAAAAAAAGAAATAGAGAGAAAGAGAGAGATTAAGATTAGGAAAGAGAAAGAAAGAAATAGAGAAAGAGAGAGAGATTAAGATTATGAAAGAGAAAGAAAGAAATAGAGAGAACGAGAGAGAGATTAAGATTAGGAAAGAGAAAGAAAAAAACAGAGAGAAAGGACGAGAGCGAAAGAGAAAAGGATAGAAAGAAAATGCAGGGGGGGAGGGGGGGGGGAAGTCCACTCGGAACCCACCTTCCGTGTGAAAGTGGACGATAGCGTTCCGCGTTCCGAATGTGGATCATTATCATCCGCTAAGTGGAACGCCTTTGTGGACAAGGGTGTCCTGCGCATGCGCGGAGTGAGACGAGGGGGCGCTGGAAGCAGGGACACTAACAAAGGCCAAGTAGATAGGATAAAGCGATAGATAAAATGAAATGAAATAGATATGATGAAAAATTGATAAGATAGATCGAATTGAATTGATGAAAAACAGTTGAAATAAGATAGGTGAAATATATTAGATGAAATAAGATAAATATAGTAGATAAACAGATATAGATACAATCATAGATAGATAATGAATACCTAAAAGTATATATATATATAAATCAAAACAAAATATAAATCAAAATAAGATAAATAGAAAAAAAATGATAATTCGGGTAAGTGAGCATCGCGGAAATGGCTTCATAAACGGGACACGAGAGAAAGGAAGAAGAAGAAGGGGGCGGCGGAGGACCTCGACGATGGCAGAGGAGGAGGCTCTTAAGGATGAGGAAAGGGGGGGGGGGCTGTGTGTGTATGTGTGTGTGAGTGTATGTATGTATGTAAGTGTGTATGTGTATGTGTATGTGTATGTGTATATATATATATATATATATATATATATATATATATATATATATATATATATATATATATATATATATATATATATATATATATATATATATATATACATATATATATATATATATATATATATATATATATATATATACATATATATACATATATATACAGACAGATAGACAGATATAAATATAGATATATATGTAAATACAAATATCATAAAACACACACACACACACACACACACACACACACACACACACACACACACACACACACACACACACACACACACACACACACACACACACACACACACACACACACACATACATACATACATACATACATATATATATATATATATATATATATATATATATATATATATATATATATATATGTATATATATGTATATATATAGATACATATATATAAGTATATATGTATATATATATATATATATATATATATATATATATATATATATATATATGTATATATATATATATATATATATATATGGGTATATATATATGTATATATATATATATATATATATATATATATATATATATATATA
>BOPN01008541.1:7500-10000 GCA_017312705.2 Penaeus japonicus | reverse complement strand
AACAAAATGGCCGAAACGAAAAGGATAATAAAGACAAGGGAGAGATGATAAGTCCACAGATCTCGTCGCTAACCTTGCCGGGATTGACCTTAGGGATGGGGGAGGGGTAGGTGGTAGGGGGAGGGGGGAAGAGGGAAGGGGGTTGGGGGTTGGGGGAAGGGGAAGGGAAAAGGGTGAAAGGGTGAAAGGGTAAGAGGGTAAGGGGTAAAGGGAAGGGGGGAAGAGGAAGGAAGCGAATAGAGAGGGGACCAAAGGGAAGAGTGTGGGGGTAGATGATAGGGAAGTGGGGGGGGGGGAGAAGGGACCAAGGTAGGTGGGGGTCGGCTACACACAGGTAAACTTGCGGTTGGCGCGGCGTCGTTATGTAGGGTATATTATACGCATTATCACGCACTCATTGTAGAGGTTACTCGATTTCATTGCGTGTTTTGTCTTACGTGTTGCAATCGCCTCTGCTGTTTCTTTCTCTCTCTATCGGTCTCTCTTTCGCTTTATCTCTCTCTCTCTCTCTCTCTTTTTCTCTTTCTCTTTCTCTCTCTCTCTCTCTCTCTCTCTCTCTCTCTCTCTCTCTCTCTCTCTCTCTCTCTCTCTCTCTCTCTCTCTCTCTCTCTCTCTCTCTCTCTTTCTCTTTCTCTCTCTCTCTCTTTTTTTGTGTGTGTTTTTATCTCTTTCTCAATTTCTTTCTTTCGCTATCTCTATATTTTTCTCTTTCTCTTTTTTATTTTACTGCATTGTTGTTATACCCTAAACCGAGAGAGGAAGAAAGAGAAGGAGAGGAAGAGGAAGAGGGAGAAGGAAGAGCAGAAGGAAAAGGAGGAGAGAGAGAGAGAGAGAGAGAGAGAGAGAGAGAGAGAGAGAGAGAGAGAGAGAGTGAGTGAGAGAGATAAAGAGAGAGAAAGAAAGTGAGAGTGAGAGAGAGAGAGAGAGAGAGAGAGAGAGAGAGAGAGAGAGAGAGAGTGAGTGAGTGAGTGAGTGAGAGAGAGAGAGAGAGAGAGAGAGAGAGAGAGAGAGAGAGAGAGAGAGAGAGAGAGAGAGAGAGAAATGAAAAAAGGCTTTCATTCCGATCTAAAAGCCGTATTTGGAAGTGCCCCCTCCCGCCATTTCGTGATTTCCTTGTTGTTATTTTTGCAATAACGTTATCTCTCGCGTTCTTCTTTTTGTTGCGCTTTTGTAATTCTGTTTTTTTTTTTTTTTTTTGAGTTGGGGGGGGGGGGGAGTGTTGCTTTTCGTAACCCGATCTTTATTTCCGGGTTCAATGCGCGTAATTATGGTAATCGTCGGGTGTTGTAAGTCGTGTGTTTTCTCGGGTAACGGGCGTGCGCGGGTAGAGATAATGGGTATCTGGATGCCGTAGGAGGTTTGTTATGCCTTTTTGGGAGTATGCTCTCGGAATTAACGAATGTTGGGCACAGGCACACACGGGTATGTCTGGCGGGTATACCCTGTCGGAGAGGTTGGCGCAGAGGGAGCAGGACTCGGTAGCTAATATATTCTCGGCTAATGACTATATTCTCTCCAAACGGGGTATGATCTTGCGAGTATATTCTGGGAGTAGCGAGTATAATCTCCGGGAGTGGAATTTCTGGTGTAACGGGTAGGGCGAGGGAGCAGCTGGCATTTCGGGGCAGGGGGGATAGGGGGATGGGGGTGGGGAGGGGAATTTTGGGTTGGGGGGTTAGTGGAAAGGGGCGGGGGAGGGCAGGGGGTACAGTGGAATTTCGTGGTGGGGCAGTGTTGGGGGGAGGGGGGTCATGGGGGCTTTTTGTGTTGGGGAGAGTCGAGAAATGGGGTATTTCGGGGGGGAGGGGGGAGCAGGGGGTCACAGTGGTATTTCGAGCGTGGATGGCAAGGGGTAGGGGGGGGGGGTTATTTTGAGGAGGGATGAGAGGGGGAGGGGCATCTCGAGGGCATTGTATTAGCACGAGAGTCGATTATCTGACCTTCCCACAGCATCCGGTGAGCATCATTTCAAGGATTAATCTCTTTTTCTTTTTTGAGACACGATCGACCCCATTCTCTGTTGGCATGTCGAGTTTAGTTTAGTTATCCCGCGAGTCGTCTTCGTCGGTCGTGAATTAAAGTTTTAATAGAAAGAAAGAAAAGGAAAAGAGGCTGTTGAGAAATTTTTGTGTCATGGGCGCTGTGGGCGTGGATGGGGGTTGGTGAGGGAAGGGGAGGGGAGGGGAAGAGAAGGGAGTGGGGGAGGAAATCGTATTTTTACAAGTAAACGCTCTCATACACGGCGTAAAATCGGAGGGGATACGGGTGTTAATTGTTTTCTTCTTTTTTTTCTTTTTTTTTTTCCCTCTCTCTTTCCGTCTCATTCATATTTTTTATTCTTGTATGTATTTTTTTCTCTTTCTCTCTCTTTTAAGAATTTTATCTCGTCGGTACTCAAAAAATAGAAAAAAAAAAAACGTATTTGGTATCATTTTACTCGCCGGAAAGTTTAATTAAGAGGTAATACCTGTGGTGGAATGGCGTGGTAGTGTCATCCTCC
>BOPN01008541.1:0-2500 GCA_017312705.2 Penaeus japonicus | reverse complement strand
CTCCCTCTCTCTTTCAACCGAGTAACAACCCCCTGAACACAACCTGACCCCAATCGTTAAACCACCCTCGCCCACACTCGCTCCCCGCCCACACAAACCTCCTCGTCCAAGGGTGGGATGCGTGGGCGAAAGGGTGAAGGGGGAGGGGAGAAGGGAGAGGGGGAGAGGTTGTAAGGGGGTGAGGGGAGGGATGGGGAAGGGGAAGGAGTAGGGGAAGGGAGAAGATGGGGAAGGGGAAAGAGAGGGAGGGGGAGGGGGTAAGGGAGCAAGGTGTTGCTTTGGAGAGAAGGAAGGGGAGGGGAGGGGGGAGGGGGGGGGGGGGTTACAGGATCGTGCAGAGGCTGTGAATGAAGGCAGAACCCGTGGCCATAAGTCAGTGCATGTGTGTGTGTGAAGCTTCAATCATTTTTTGTATTTTGTTTCGGGTTGTCCTGTCTGTATTTTTGACGTTCTTGTTGTTGTTGTGGGTGTTTTTTTGTTGTTGTTGTTGTTGTTGCATTATGATTTTGATGTTGAATCTTTCTTGCCTCTGTTTCGATTTTTGTTTTCTGATTATGAACTGGAATTAGTCATCATGGTCGTCGTTTTAGATGTTAGTTGATATCATATTTTTGCTAAAATCGTGTTTTTTTTGGGGGGGGGGGGGGAGGGGTGTAGAGAGGGAGGAGAATCTTCACTATACGGTCTTTAAGAAGTAATGGTTTTGATTAAGAAAACGGAAAGAAACAGGAAACAGAATCAGCTGATGCCGGCCATAACAGCAACGCAAAAACAGCCATGTCCAAGCGTCGTCATGACAACAGATGTGCTTTGTGACGCGGGTGCATAGAGGCAGAGCCCAGATGCGTATGCAGTGCATAGTGCGTGGGGAGTGATGCCCACAGAGCCCCCGGTGCTGCCCGCAGGTGTGTAGTGCACCAGGTGTACCACAAGCCACTCCACTGCACCCGCATGTGTACAAAAAAGCTACACTCATCCCCCTGTGTATCTAAAGGGGTCAGAGAGCGCCGTGATATCGCGATAAGGTCGAGAATATGGCGTCGAGGGAGATAATGACCTCATGGCCCGACTGGTGAAGGGCGGACGGACGCGTAGCGACGGCGCACCTACCAGCTGGCGGTGCCATTACCCTGACGGACACCAATTAGGCGTTTTTGACGGCGATCTCTTGCTGCCACTCCTCTCTTGTCGCTGAAATAGAAAATGGCCGCGGACGGCTGTTTAACGAGCATGTTACGAAACAAAAAGCAATTTACGGGTATCCGAGTTTCGCATTGGTTAGATTTTTTTTCTTTCTTTTTTTTTTTTTTTTTGGTCGTCAAAAGGATTGTATTATCATGTTGAGTCATTCCCCACTCAGCAAATGCCGGTGTGAAGGCGCTCTCATAGACGACAAATGGTCTTTGGGTCGTAAAGTTTATATTTCTGCCGCTTCCACGACCACCGCCGGGAGGTCGTATATTTCGAGGAATTATTAAATGCGCGCTTAAAACTGACGGTCATAGACGAGTGGTCGTAGGAAACCTCCACGGCGGATCAAGTTCTCTGCATTCGTTCAAATATCATCGATTTTTACCCCGTTCTCTTTTTTTCCCGTTTTTATTTGGGGTAGAATGGCGGGATGGGGGGGGGGCGATGATCCTTGCCAAGGTCCTTGAGAGATTAATGGGATCTTGAAATACGTTGAGCTGGTAATGCGTGCGTCATTTGTTGCGTTTGCACAGGAATTTGTTATTTGAAATGTGGCTTGGTCTTGCCGTAGATTTCTTTGTTCATATGTCCATACACCAATTCGATGGATTCCATGCATATAATCTCTTTATTAATTGAACTATCTATCAGTTTATCTATCTATATATTTATATTTATATAAATATTTTCCTGTGTGTTTCCGTGTGTACTTTCCTTCTGTCTAGACTCTTGCAATGTATCATGAGGCAATGCACATGCACAAGCTCCTCACTTCTGACCCAGTCCTCCTCGTCTTTAGCTTAGTATACCCTCACTTAGTATACCCTCACTGGAATTGGCATCATCATCACCATCATCATCGTCATCATCATCATCATCATCATCATCATCATCATCATCATCACTACCACCACACCATAACTATCATCATCATTACCACCATTATCACTATCATCATAATCATCATCACTACCACCACCACCATTATCACTATCATCATCATCACCACCACCACCACCACCACTATTCACCACCTCTCTCTTCTTCCTCATTCTTCCCACTTCCTCCACATTCTCCTCATTTTTTTCTCCTTCTCCTTCTTTCTCCGTCTCCAGTCAGTAGAGCGAGTCGGCGGGGCATCAACTCTGCAACCTCTGCAACTCGGGTTTTCAAGGTCACGAGCGGTCAGACCCGTGTGTGCGTGCGTACGTGTGTGTTTGTGTGTGTGTGTGTGTGTGTGTGTGTGTGTGTGTGTGTGTGTGTGTGTGTGTGTGTGTGTGTGTGTGTGTGTGTGTGTGTGTGTGTGTGT
>BOPN01008539.1:20000-22354 GCA_017312705.2 Penaeus japonicus | reverse complement strand
TATATATATATATATATATACATTCACACACACACACACTCATATATATATACAGTATATCAATCAACAAATACCGAAAGCCAAAGATTAGCATAAACTAGCACACATCGCATATGCATAATTCCCAGCCACTTAGGTACACGCAACACCAGCACACTTGCGTAACATGCGTTCGCGTTGCGACAGCACTTCCGCGACTGTCCCCGTCGCACGCCGGCGTTCAGCGTTGTCCCGTGAGAAGCCTCAAGGCAGGGAATCTGAACGCGAACGGAGCTGTGACGCCGCTTCCATGTGCCGGGGCAGATGCCTTGACCTGGGGAATACTTCGGGATTCAGGTACTGTTATCCCCCTCCGCTCCCCGCCCAGCTTCCTTCAAGGTAATCATTATGACCTCCCAGGCCCCGAAACCACCCCTCCCTCTCCGTGCTCAGCCCTCCTCTCCCTTCGCCCAGGAACCGCTACCGCAACCCCCTCTCCTCTCCCTCCTTGACCTGGCCTCACACTCTTGTTCTCAATTCCCCCACCAGTGCCACAGAGAGTGAAGGCTTTCCTGAGAAAGTGGTGCCCTGGCTGGGTGCAGTAAACTCCCTTAGGGGAGTGTGTAACCTCTGCCTGCAGCGTCTTTGTCTCCCCCCCTACCCCCCGCCCTCCGTCTCTCTCCCTTTCTCATCGCCGAACTCTGTCTTACTACCTGGTCTGACCCTCCCTTTGCCGTACATATTTTCATTACCTTTGCACCATTGTTATTTTGTCTCGTTTCTTATTGTTAATCTACCTTCGCTTTTGCTTCTCCATTCTTAACTCTCCTCACGTTTTCTTACCTCCTATCGACTCATTTTTTCTTTCTTTCTTTTGATTTCCAGTCTTGTCTTCCGCACGCAGTTCACATTTTGTAATTCAATACTTAATCCACTGCTGTAGCTTTCTAGACTCAACGCATCAACATCTACAGCATCAAGAACTTTCACAGGTGTAGACCATTTCAATTTCGCCACCGGTTTGGCAGGCGTCGGGAACAAAGACTACGACAGACTCATCTGCCTCTTGTCACTTGTTCTGTTAGTTTATGCAGTCATACTGATGTTGTATATTAGTTCCATGTTTTTATGTTTATACTTGCGTTTAGTGTCTGAAGCTCGGTCTCTTACTCATCGGCCTAGTTCTTGTTTTCATGATTATCTTTGGTTAATGGATTGGGTTTGCAAAGAGTGGCTTGACAAAACATATACGTGGGAATGTAAACTGGTTGATGTCATGAAACTATGTACTCGGTTAGTGTAATTCGCAACTACATGGCCTGTACATAATGCAAGTTATATGGCTAAGAGGCCATCGATTGGCTACGTTTTAACTGGCCGTTAGCTTAGATCTGTGCCAAGATAAACAAGTACATGCCGGGATGTTCTAGCTAATCTGTATTCGGGAAATGCATGCAGAGTACTTGCCAGACTGCACCTGTGTGACCGGGTCACATAGATAGATGGAGAGACCCCTACACACACATGCACACACACATACACACACACACACACACACACACACACACACACACACATATATATAAATGTGCGTGTGTGCTCTTAATGAGGTGACTGCTCCTACTAATAGACTTGCAAAGGGAAAGGCGAAGTCCCGCAGCAAGCGAAAGCAAGGCCCAAACGTGCGCGAGTGAGGAGAAGCAGCAATCATGCCGGGGTTCTGCCTCGGCGGCGGCGTCTCCTGCCGGCGTCGCTTCCTACCTGTTTCCTGCAGCAGCTCCAGGTCCCAGGCGTCGCTCGCCTCGCCGATCTCTGTAGGAACACGGAAGGGGCTTCGATAATGTTGGGAGTTATCATAGTGAGCATACTTTATTAACATTAATATTCAAGGCTGAACCTCATTGAACCTACATTCTATTACTCCTGAAACCTGTTGTCTTTCACTTTTTTTTATTTTTTTTTATCTTTCTGTTGCATGCATATTTACCGTTTGAAATAAAAAAATGTGACAAAAAAATGATTAATCTAATCTAATTTCGGTACCATAGTTACATGATTCAGAGGATCAATTTAGATTACTGCTATTTATCTTAACATTATAAGAATGGTCATAATGAAATTATCATTATCATTATTATCATCGTTATTACTTTTGTCATTATCATTGTTATCATTATCATTATAATCATAGCATCGTTATCATAACTATTACTATTGATATTATCATTCTCATTCATTACCATTAGCCGTGATAGTTATAATAAATGTAGAAGCATAAGCAGTTGTGCTATAACTATTACTTATGTGTAGAACTAAAAGACATTTTTTTCAGCTGTAAACTACTTTAAAACATTTAAGACTTCCTGTTTCATCTC
>BOPN01008538.1:37500-43591 GCA_017312705.2 Penaeus japonicus | reverse complement strand
AGCTAAGTTATAACTCCCCCACCTGCAACATCTACACCAAACAGTCTCGGAAGCAACATGGCTGGATCCACACATAAATACATAAATGAATATACTACCCATCCCCCTCCACCCCCACCCCCAACCCCCACCCCCAACCCCCAACCACCCTCTCAGTATACCTCATACCCAACCACGATTCAGCCAGTCACCTTTAGTGCCACAACCACCTTACTCAGGATATACTCCCACGCCAGGTATAATAAATTTAACATACGGACTTTATCCAAACATCCATAAAGTCACAGACATACGTACATCGGTCAGGACGTGAGGCGTTTTTGAAAGAAGGTAAATATTATTGATAAGTGAAGTTGGTATGGATATGCTTAATGGTGGGTTCGAGTGGATGTCTTCGTATTTTGTGGAAAGAGGAAAGGAAGAGAGAGGGGGAGAGAGGGAGAGAGGGAGAGAGGGGTAGAGAGGGGTAGAAGGGTAGAGAGGGAGAGAGGGGGAGAGAGGGAGAGAGAGAGACACACACACAGAGAGAGAGAGAGAGAGAGAGAGAGAGAGAGAGAGAGAGAGAGAGAGAGAGAGAGAGAGAGAGAGAGAGAGAGAGAGGGAGAAAGATAGATACACAGATAAATAGATAAATAGATAGAGAGAGAGAGAGGGAGAAAGAGAGAGAAAGAGAGAGAGGGGGATAGAACAAACAAAAAAACAAAAACAAAAAAAAACAGACAAACAAATAGATATACAGATCGACAAAGAGAAAGAAAGAAAAAAAGAAAAAAAAAAAAAAGATAAGAGACAGGGAGAGATAGAGAAAAAAGAGATAAAGTGATAAACAACTCAACAAAATAAGTAAGAGAAACACAAGAGTTAACCTCAAAGAAACGAAAGAAAACAGATAATATTTATCATCATCCTTGCATATTGCCTATTCATTGCCAAATAAATCATAATACATAAAAAAAATACGAAATATATATATTTTTTTTTTCATAAAAAGAGAACAAAAATTATATCGATATCATGACAAGTGCGTATTTTAATGTCATGTATTTGAAAATTTCGTTTTTTTTTTTTTTTTTTTTTCGTAATTACTACATACAGTGTTCTTATGCAGTGTTATTATTGTTTAGATTAATGTAGTCATAACAATGATTGTTTTAAACTTATCTCTATCAATATTGAAAGTTTTATTATAATTACCCTTTTTGTTGTTATTGTTATCATTGTTATTATCATCATGACCATTATTGTTAATGCTATTATTATCATGACTATTATTCCAACTATCATTATTATTAGTACTACTATGATTATTATCATCATTATCATCATCATCACTATCATCCTTATTACCATCATCATAATCATCATTATCATTAACATTGATATCATTATTATTATCATCATCATCGTTTTCATTATCATTATTATCATAATTGTAGTTATGATTGTTATTACCGATTGTTATTTTCATTGCTATTATTATCAGTGTTATTTTCATTATTATCCTTGCCATTATTATTGTTTTTATTTTTGTTTATATTTTTATTGTTATGATTACTATTAATTTGATTGTCATTCTCATAATTATCGTTTTCATTATTGCTTTTATTATTTTTTATTATTACGGTTATGATTATTCTTTTCATCATTATTTCGATCATCATAATCATTATCATCATCATTAAATTTATCAATCATATCATTATTATTATCATCATCATTATCATCACTACCATTATCACTATCAATATCCTTATCATCATTATCATAATCACAACACCACTATTATCATTATCATCACCATCTTAGTTATCATCATTATCACAATCACAACATCACTATTATCATCATCATCATCATCATCATCATCCTAGCTATCCTCATCATCACCACTATTAATACCATCACCATCATCATTTTTGTCAAACATCAATATCAAAATATCTCAAACCAATCCTTTCCACTTTTTGTTGTTGTTTACCATCAATACCATCCTTATGACTATCAACGGCGCTTAGACCTTGAATCTAGGAGGACTTAGACCTTGAATCTAGAAGGACTTAGATCTTGAATCTAGAAGGACTTAGACCTTGAATCTAGAAGGACTTAGATATAGAATCTAGAAGGATTTAGACCTTGAATCTAGAAGGACTTAGATATAGAATCTAGAAGGACTTAGACCTTGAATCTAGAAGGACTTAGATATAGAATCTAGAAGGACTTAGACCTTGAATCTAGAAGGACTTAGACCTTGAATCTAGAAGGACTTAGATATAGAATCTAGAAGGATTTAGACCTTGAATCTAGAAGGACTTAGACCTTGAATCTAGAAGGACTTAGACCTTGAATCTAGAAGGACTTAGACCTTGAATCTAGAAGGACTTAGACCTTGAATCTAGAAGGACTTAGATATAGAATCTAGAAGGACTTAGACCTTGAATCTAGAAGGACTTAGACCTTGAATCTAGAAGGACTTAGACCTCGAATCTAAAAAGACTTAGACCTTAATTTAGAAGGACTTAGACCTTGAATCTAGAAGGACTTAGACCTTGAATCTAGAAGGACTTAGACCTTGAATCTAGAAGGACTTAGACCTTGAATCTAGAAGGACTTAGACCTTGAATCTAGAAGGACTTAGACCTTGAATCTAGAAGGACTTAGACCTTGAATCTAGAAGGACTTAGACCTTGAATCTAGAAGGACTTAGACCTTGAATCTAGAAGGACTTAGACCTTGAATCTAGAAGGACTTAGACCTTGAATCTAGGACTTAGACCTTGAATCTAGAAGGACTTAGACCTTGAATCTAGAAGGACTTAGACCTCGAATCTAGAAGGACTTAGACCTTGAATCTAGAAGGACTTAAACCTTGAATCTAGAAGGACTTAGGCCTTGAATCTAGAAGGAATTAGACCTTGAATCTAGAAGGAATTAGACCTTGAATCTAGAAGGACTTGGTCTTAGACCTTGAATCTAGAAGGACTTAGACCTCGAATCTAGAAGGACTTGGTCTTAGACCTTGAATCTAGAAGGACTTAGACCTCGAATCTAGAAGGACTTAGACCTTGAATCTAGAAGGACTTGGTCTTAGACCTTGAATCTAGAAGGACTTAGACCTCGAATCTAGAAGGACTTAGACCTTGAATCTAGAAGGACTTGGTCTTAGACCTTGAATCTAGAAGGACTTAGACCTTGAATCTAGAAGGACTTAGACCTTGAATCTAGAAGGACTTAGACCTTGAATCTAGAAGGACTTAGACCTTGAATCTAGGACTTAGACCTTGAATCTAGAAGGACTTAGACCTTGAATCTAGAAGGACTTGGTCTTAGACCTTGAATCTAGAAGGACTTAGACCTCGAATCTAGAAGGACTTAGGCCTTGAATCTAGAAGGACTTAGACCTTGAATCTAGAAGGACTTGGTCTTAGACCTTGAATCTAGAAGGACTTAGACCTCGAATCTAGAAGGACTTGGTCTTAGACCTTGAATCTAGAAGGACTTAGACCTCGAATCTAGAAGGACTTGGTCTTAGACCTTGAATCTAGAAGGACTTAGACCTCGAATCTAGAAGGACTTAGGCCTTGAATCTAGAAGGACTTAGACCTTGAATCTAGAAGGACTTGGTCTTAGACCTTGAATCTAGAAGGACTTAGACCTTGAATCTAGAAGGACTTGGTCTTAGACCTTGAATCTAGAAGGACTTAGACCTTGAATCTAGAAGGACTTAGACCTTGAATCTAGAAGGACTTAGGCCTTGAATCTAGAAGGACTTAGACCTTGAATCTAGAAGGACTTGGTCTTAGACCTTGAATCTAGAAGGACTTAGACCTCGAATCTAGAAGGACTTAGACCTTGAATCTAGAAGGACTTGGTCTTAGACCTTGAATCTAGAAGGACTTAGACCTTGAATCTAGAAGGACTTAGACCTTGAATCTAGAAGGACTTAGACCTTGAATCTAGAAGGACTTGGACTTAGACCTTGAATCTAGAAGGACTTAGTCCTTAAATCTAGAAGGATTTAGACCTTGAATCTAGAAGGATTTAGACCTTGAATCTAGAAGGATTTAGACCTTGAATCTAGAAGGATTTAGACCTTGAATCTAGAAGGATTTAGACCTTGAATCTAGAAGGATTTAGACCTTGAATCTAGAAGGATTTAGACCTTGAATCTAGAAGGACTTAGACCTTGAATCTAGAAGGACTTAGACCTTGAATCTAGAAGGACTTAGACCTTGAATCTAGAAGGACTTAGACCTTGAATCTAGAAGGACTTAGACCTTGAATCTAGAAGGACTTAGACCTTGAATCTAGAAGGATTTAGACCTTGAATCTAGAAGGACTTAGACCTTGATTCTAGAAGGACTTAGACCTTGAATCTAGAAGGACTTAGACCTTGAATCTAGAAGGACTTAGACCTTGAATCTAGAAGGACTTAGACCTTGAATCTAGAAGGACTTAGACCTTGAATCTAGAAGGACTTAGACCTTGAATCTAGAAGGACTTAGACCTTGAATCTAGAAGGACTTAGATAGCGCCGCGCGAGGCATGAACGTTGAGTGAGGAGGCTGGCTTGTCATCTAATTATTAGCTTCAGGATGATTCATTTAAAGAGGAGGAAGGATTGTCTGTTTGTGTGTGTGTGTATCTATGTATTTATACATGTAGATATATGTATATATATTTCTTTCTTTTTCGTTTTCCGTTTATGTGTTTGTCATTTATATATATATTTTTTTTTTTGGTTAGTTAGGTTAGGTTTGTATACAGTTTTTTTTTTTTCTCTTTGTTTATTTTATTATTTTTTTATTTTACTTATTCCTACTCCTCTTCTTGCACTTCCTCCTCATCTTCCTTCATTTCCTCCTCCTCTTCCTCCTCTTCTTCCATTTCCTCCTCCTCTACCTCTTCCTCTTCTTCCATTTCCTCCTCCTCTTCCTCTTCCTCCTCCTCTTCTTCCATTTCCTCCTCCTCTTCTTCCATTTCCTCCTCCTCTTCCTCTTCCTCCTCCTCTTCTTCCATTTCCTCCTCCTCTTCTTCCATTTCCTCCTCCTCTTCTTCCATTTCCTCCTCTTCTTCCTCTTCCTCCTCCTCTTCTTCCATTTCTTCCTCCTCTTCCTCCTCTTCTTCCATTTCTTCCTCCTCCTTTTCTTCCATTTCCTCCTCTTCTCCCTCCTCCTCTTCCTCCATTTCCTCCTCCTCTTCTTCCATATCTTCCTCCTCCTTTTCTTCCATTTCCTCCTCTTCTCCCTCCTCCTCTTCCTCTACGTCCTCCTCTTTTTCCATTTCCTCCTCCTCCTCTTCTTCCATTTCCTCCTCCTCTTCTTCCATTTCCTCCTCCTTTTCCTTTTCTTCCTCCTCCTCCTCTTCTTCATCTTCCTCCTCCTCTTCTTCCATTTCCTCCTCCTCTTCCTCCATTTCTTCCTCCTCCTTTTCTTCCATTTCCTCCTCCTCTCCCTCCTCCTCTTCCTCCATTTCCTCCTCCTCTTCTTCCATTTCTTCCTCCTCCTTTTCTTCCATTTCCTCCTCTTCTCCCTCCTCCTCCTCTTCTTCCATTTCCTCCTCCTCTTCTTCCATTTCCTCCTCTTCTCCCTCCTCCTCTTCCTCCATTTCCTCCTCTTCTTCCTCTTCTTCCTCCTCCTCTTCCCCCTACAAATCCTCCACATCTCCTCCCTTCCAGCACCTCCCTCCCCCTCCCCCCCAACCCCCCCCCCCTCCTCCTCTTCTTCCATTTCCTCCTCCTCTTCTTCCATTTCCTCCTCCTCTTCTTCCATTTCCTCCTCTTCTTCCTCTTCCTCCTCCTCTTCTTCCATTTCTTCCTCCTCTTCCTCCTCTTCTTCCATTTCTTCCTCCTCCTTTTCTTCCATTTCCTCCTCTTCTCCCTCCTCCTCTTCCTCCATTTCCTCCTCCTCTTCTTCCATATCTTCCTCCTCCTTTTCTTCCATTTCCTCCTCTTCTCCCTCCTCCTCTTCCTCTACGTCCTCCTCTTTTTCCATTTCCTCCTCCTCCTCTTCTTCCATTTCCTCCTCCTTTTCCTTTTCTTCCATTTCCTCCTCTTCTTCATCTTCCTCCTCCTCTTCTTCCATTTCCTCCTCCTC
>BOPN01008538.1:15000-17500 GCA_017312705.2 Penaeus japonicus | reverse complement strand
CTACGTAACGGAATGTGGAGTAATTTACATGCACACACGTACACGCACGCATACACGTACACAGACACACACACGTTTACACGTACGCAGACACACACGTGCATACACATGTGCACGTACACACAAACAACACACACAAACACACACACACACACATACACTTGTTTACTTGGGATTCTTAAGTGAGACAAACTTTTTTTTTTTTTTTTTTTTTTCATGTTGTCTAGAGTAATGAAACTTTAAATTTCTTTTTGTTAACTATGATGAAGATGAAGAGAATGTTGGTGATGATGGTGATGGTGATGATGATGGTGATGATGATGATGGTGATGATGATGATGATGATGATGATGATGATGATGGTGATGATGATGATGATGATGATGGTGATGGGGATGATGATGATGATGATGGTGATGATGATGATGATGATGATGATGATGATGATGATGATGATGATGGTGATGATGATGATGATGATGATGAGTTGGAGGAGAAAGAGGAGTAGGAAGATGAACAAGAACAAATAATAATGATAATAAGAAAAGAATAATAATGATAAAAACAAGAAAAAAATAGAAAAAGAAATGCAGGAAGTAAAGGAGGACAACAATAACGAAAACAATTATAATAACAACCATAATGACACTAATAATAATCATAAAAACAACCATTCAGACAACCAAAACAATGATACGCGCAAACAATCAATAAACACTCAACCAGAAGCAACACTTCCAAAAACGTGCAATATTCGGAATCCAAGTAGGAGACTCAAGTGACCGATAAAACCAACGACATTAATTTGTTTTGCATTCCGAATTGTCAGCTTTGAGAAATGAGTTTGCTTGGGCGATTAAAAGGATACCGAAGTACCTGATCTGGTCCTTTGGAATTAAAAGGATACCGAAGTACCTGATATGGTCCTCTGGAATCAAAATGTTACGAAAGTACCTGATATGGTCCTCTGGAATTAAAATGTTACGAAAGTACCTGATCTGGTCCTCTGGAATTAAAAGGATACCGAAGTACCTAATCTGGTCCTCTGGAATTAAAATGTTACGAAAGTACCTGATATGGTCCTCTGGAATTAAAAGGATACCGAAATACCAGATCTGGTCCTCTGGAATTAAAAGGATACCGAAGTACCTAATCTGGTCCTCTGGAATTAAAAAGATACCGAAATACCAGATCTGGTCCTCTGGAATTAAAAGGATACCGAAGTACCTAATCTGGTCCTCTGGAATTAAAAGGATGCCGAAGTACCTGATCTGGTCCTCTGGAATTAAAATGTTACGAAAGTACCTGATCTGGTCCTCTGGAATTAAAAGGATGCCGAAATACCAGATCTGGTCCTCTGGAATTAAAAGGATCCCGAAGTACCTGATCTGGTCCTCTGGAATTAAAAGGATACCGAAGTACCTGATCTGGTCCTCTGGAATTAAAAGGATACCGAAGTACCTGATCTGGTCCTCTGGAATTAAAAGGATACCGAAGTACCTGATCTGGTCCTCTGGAATTAAAAGGATACCGAAGTACCTGATCTGGTCCTCTGGAATTAAAAGGATACCGAAGTACCTGATCTGGTCCTCTGGAATTAAAAGGATACCGAAGTACCTGATCTGGTCCTCTGGAATCAAAATGTTACGAAAGTACCTGATCTGGTCCTCTGGAATTAAAAGGATACCGAAGTACCTGATCTGGTCCTCTGGAATCAAAATGTTACGAAAGTACCTGATCTGGTCCTCTGGAATTAAAAAGATACCGAAGTACCTGATCTGGTCCTCTGGAATTAAAAGGATACCGAAGTACCTGATCTGGTCCTCTGGAATTAAAAGGATACCGAAGTACCTGATCTGGTCCTCTGGAATTAAAAGGATACCGAAGTACCTGATCTGGTCCTCTGGAATTAAAAGGATACCGAAGTACCTGATCTGGTCCTCTGGAATTAAAAGGATACCGAAGTACCTGATCTGGTCCTCTGGAATTAAAAGGATGCCGAAATACCAGATCAGGTCCTCTGGAATTAAAAGGATACCGAAGTACCTGATCTGGTCCTCTGGAATTAAAAGGATACCGAAGTACCTAATCTGGTCCTCTGAAAAGGGTTTAGTCAAATATTTTTTTTTATAGTTTAAAGAATCATGAAGTTTAGATACATTATTGTGGCTTTGGTTCATTCCTGAAAAGGAAATGGATATTAGTAATTATTATTGATATGTATTATGATTAAAACTGTTACTGAATGATTGGAAAACCATGCAGCGAGCGGAAGATTTAGTCCAAAAAATTATTAGCTTGCAATGAAAGAGAGAGAGAGAGAGAGAGAGAGAGAGAGAGAGAGAGAGAGAGAGAGAGAGAGAGAGAGAGCAATTGCAAAATACATAATTCTACAACGACACTAAGTGACCATTTTTTTTTACAAATAACACTCTACAGCTTGAATTCAGATACAAATTACAAACAAAATACAAATATTAATAGATCACAGTAACAGTTG
>BOPN01008538.1:0-2500 GCA_017312705.2 Penaeus japonicus | reverse complement strand
AGGAGAGGGAGAGGGAGAGAGAGGGAGAAAGAGAGGGGGAGGCAAAGGAAGAGGGAGTGGGAGAGGGAAGGTGATAGATAGATAGAGAGAGAGAGAGAGAGAGAGAGAGAGAGAGAGAGAGAGAGGGAGAAGTTCAGTGAGAGAGATAATGAAAGAGCGAGGGAGATAGATAGATAGATAAATAAATAGACAGATATATAAATAGATAGACAGATAGATAAATAGATAGATAGATAAATAGATAGACAGATAGATAAATAGATAGATAGATAGAGAGAGAGAGAGTGAGAGAGAGATGGATAGAGGGAGAGAAAAAGAGGGAGAAAGAGAGAGAGAGAATGAGATAAAAGAGAGAGAGAGAGAGAGAGAGAGAGAGAGAGAGAGAGAGAGAGAGAGAGAGAGAGAGAGAGAGAGAGAGAGAGAGAGAGAGAGAGAGAGAGAGAGAGAATGAGATATATAGATAGATAGATAGATAGAGTGAGAGAGAGAGAGAGAGAGAGAGGAGGGAACAAGAAATAACATAAATCTCTGTAATTTTAGATCACGGATTATTAAGGCGAATAACCGGCATCGTGTTACGCAAATCTTTATTTTTCGTTTCTTTTCCAAAACTTTTTTCTTTTACTCTTGTCTCATTCTCATATGTTGTGCGTCTCATTGCCCCCGCCCTATACCAAATGCCCCTTGTCAGATGGTCCATGCCCTATGCCCCTAGCCCCATGTTTCATTCTCCATGCCTGGTACTCATTGCCCCATTCCGCTTGCCCCTTTCTCCGTACGCTATGCCCCTTATCCCTTGTCCCATTCCTGATGCCCTTATGCCCTTTGCTCCATGCCTCTTAGTCCTTGCCTTGTGCCCCATGTCCCTTGCCCGTTGCCCCTTATCCCTTATCCTTTTCCCCTTACCCCATGCCCGATGCCCCATGTCCCTTACTCCTTGGCCCTTATCCAATGCCCGATCTCCGATGCCCCATGTTCCTTATCCCTTGCCCCTTACCCATGCCCGATGCCCCATGCCCTTTGCCCCTTACCCATGCCCGATGCCCCATGCCCTTTGCCCCTTACCCATGCCAGATGCCCCATGGCCTTTGCCCCTTACCCATGCCCGATGCCCCATGCCCTTTGCCCCATGGCCTTTGCCCCTTGCCCCGCCTTATGACAGCTTATGACAACAAGGAAGCGGTTGAGTACCGGTTCCTAGATCACGTGGGACCCGCCTTCAACGGGGCACCGGTGCATTGGGACCGGTATGTCTTGTTCCCTGTTTTTTTTCGTTTTTTTTTCTTTTTTTCTCTATTTTTTTTCTCTTTTTTATGTCCATCTTAATAATTATATACCGGTGTGTGTAGTACTACTGTGGATGCGTGCGTGTGTTTGTTTGTTTCGTGTGTGTTTTGTGCGTGTTTTTTTTTTTTTGGGGGGGGGTGTTTGTGTGTTTTTTTTTGTTTGTTTGTTTGTTTGTGTGTGTGTGTGTATGTGTGTGTGTTATGGGGTCACATACATCTATGAGTTTCATTGAAATGCGAGAATATATATTGCATAAAGATGTCTGTCTGATTGAACCTACACTTTTATTCGTCCTATAAATTCAGTCAGCATTGATATCAAAGTACGATACCATATTGATTCGAAGATATTAATACCTTATAGATTATGATCACTCGACGTATATCTATATCAATTTATATCAAAAGGAAACACTTTTGGGCTACATGCAACAAGGCCCGTGCAATATTTCCATCCACACCCTTGCATGTGCAAACTCATAACTGTTCCCTCTCGTTTTCATGTCCAAACGGATTCCAACGTAGATCACCCTTCCCCCTACCCCCTACCCCCTACCACCCACTATTGGGGCCCTATTACCCCCCGCCCCCCCCTTCCAACCCGCTAGACACACGCTCTCCAACCCACTTACCTGCCCATGAGCTTCCCATCTTCCCAACCCATGCCCCTTGCCCTACCCTTAGTCTCCCCTCCCTACTCCCCCTCCTACCCATCCCGTTATATCTCCTCCCCCACCCTCTCCCTTTCTCCCCATCTCTCCCTCCTTCTCCCACCTTCTCCCTCCCTCTACCATCTTCTCCCTCCCTCTCCCTCCCTCTTCCACCTTCTCCCTACCTCCCTCTCCTTCTCTCCCCTTCTCCCTACCTCTTCCACCCTCTCCCTCCTTATCCCTCCCTCTCCCTTCCTCCACCCTCTCCCTCCCTCTCCCACCCTCTCCCACCCTCTTCCTCCCTCTCCCTCCCATCCTTCTATTCCTACTTCGTCTTAGCTTCTCCTTCAAACATCTAGGATTCGCTCCTACCTTCTTCCTCTTCCTCCTCCAAAGACTTGTGGCGGGAGGGGGAGGGGGGGGAGGGGAGGGGAGGATAGGGGGAGGGGGGGCGTCTCTCCCTCCCCCCTGGGCCGATGTCTTCGCCTTGGAAGAAAATGAAAGGAGGAGGCTTATGTATATGTAAGGTAGTAATGTGTTTTTTTTTTGTGTGTTCAGTTTTGT
>BOPN01008537.1:35000-43595 GCA_017312705.2 Penaeus japonicus | reverse complement strand
TATATATATATATACGGGTATATATATACATATCTATCTATCTATATATATATACGGGTATATATATACATATCTATCTATCTATATATATATAGATAGATATAGATATAGATATAGATATACAAATATATATTTCTGCCTGCATACAGCTACATACACTTGACCTGCAGAATCTGCTGATTACGATCTTGTCCAAAGTCCCAAACTTATTCTTCCGCCTAAATTGCGCAGAAATCGTTTAGGCGAAAAAAAAGTTTTCCTTCACAGTCCTTTGGCGCATTTAATGTGGAGAGTAAAAAAAGCGAGAGAAATATTTAACATGAATTCATTTTTTGCTCTTCCAGAGAGGAAGCGTGGCTGCCTCGCCAAGTGAGCTTAAATATGGTTACAAATTTGCAACGAGAGTGGAGCTTCTTCCATATCTGTAGAGCAACTGCAGAGCAATGATGATGCTGCAACACGAAGGGAATGTTTTGCTACCAGGTATGAGATAAGAGAACATCTTCATCTGTTATCTAAAGACATAAAGAAAATGACGACATGCATGCGTAGAGAGGAAGATTTCGCTTTTATGGAAAGTTTGTTGTTGATGTGAACTCTCCATGCATCACATGGTCGTCGTCGCCATTGCAAGGCGGGGGAATAAGATGCCTTTGTCTTCCAGCTGCCCCATCTCCGTCTTATAAGAAAATACATGACAGCAATACGCAAAAAATACGGTAATGAATATAGGGAAAAATGCAGATAAAAACATGAATGGGAACGAATCATTTCGAGCTGCAAGATATGCAGTCAGTGCTATTGCAGCTTCTTCGGAATTACGCAACCTTGCATGATTATGTAACATAGTGTAAGTATATTAACCTTGAGATGCGGCGGCACTTCATTCACATAAATTCAGATCGTTCTCATGAAATTGCAACATTGAAACGTTAACTGCATAGCTAGCATTGTCATTTTTTTGTTGGCATTCATATCTTCCCTACTTAACAGTGGGTTTATAGTTTATAGCCTTCATTTGATCCTGTAACTGGATTCCCGAGCAGCTAGTAATCAACGTTTTTGGAGTTCGTTTACATTTCGTTCAATTATTTTCACTAGACAACCACGCAGTACAAAATTAATGCATGCTCATGACAAAGGAAAATAAAGGAAATGCATTATCTGCTTTGGCGACACCTGCTCTCGCCGCTCAAGTAATGTTGGGGTCGTAAATGAGTGGCTCTCCGTGCACTCCTGTTGTCAATTATCGGAGTCGAGATACGGCGGGTCGATGTGTCCCGTGGAAGTGACTTGATGCACGTCGTCAGCTAAGGAACACCGGGGAAGGATGTCTTCCCCTTGCCTTGTTTATTTTCTTCGAAGCTTGAATAGACGTTAAGTAACAATATCTCATGTTTCGAAGCTTGCTTGTTTTTCTGGCAAATAAGGCGATGGGATTTCTTCCTTTACCGGCAGGGCAAGGTAGCAATAAAGCAGCAAGCCAAACTAGCAACAAGGTCAAACACAAAATCTTATCGATCTGTAACTAAGCAACTGGACCCTTTAAGTATCACAGATTGTATAATCAGCCGCACTCGTAACGGTGTCGCTCAGCAACAAGCAAATGCGCTGTTTACAAGCTCGTCGGGTTATCATCCCGCCTGCCTTGAGGGTCTGGGTGAGGGGCGCGCCGCTGAGCAAGGGACTTGAACCCAAAATGCGGAGCTGAAGAACAATGCCAACCAGACGCTGGCGACTTTTCAAAGCTATTGAAGACACGCAACAAAGAGTAGGATTACACCGACGACCGAGGAGCGATATAAACCATCCCAATTAAATGTTAAAACATAATCACGGTTCTCAACGGCTCCCCGCGCCACAGCGCAATTACCTCCATGCATGGCTTATCTCTGCCAGACAGTTTCTCACGCACAGTGTACCTGAATTCCCCGATAGAGGACCACTTGGCCAATAATAACCAAAGGTGATTTTTTTTCTCTCTTTTTTTGTCTTTTATTTTTCCGTCCGTAATCTTATCTTCGAGGCTAAGGACTCCAAAATATTAGACACAACAAGTGATTACGCGATTTCTTTTTGTTTTCATTCACAAATTCGATTCAAACATTTCCTATACCATGTTCTTTCGTCCGTTCATGTTCATTGAGAAACTTTCTCCGCCGTCCTCTTTATTCTTTGTTTATTCGCTATTTTCATTTCTCGTCCCTCTCGTCTGAGTCTGTTTACAGGGCAGTGAATTGTGCATATGCTTATGCACGTGTATTTTTGTGCTCTTATCTGTCTGGTTCTACACACAGACACATTCCTACATATATATCTATATATATATATATATATATATCTGAAGTCCTCCCTCCCTGAAGTCCTCCCTCCCTGAAGTCCTCCCTCCCTGAAGTCCTCCCTCCCTGAAGTCCTCCCTCCCTGAAGTCCTCCCTCCCTGAAGTCCTCCCTCCCTGAAGTCCTCCCTCCCTGAAGTCCTCCCTCCCTGAAGTCCTCCCTCCCTGAAGTCCTCCCTCCCTGAAGTCCTCCCTCCCTGAAGTCCTCCCTCCCTGAAGTCCTCCCTCCCTGAAGTCCTCCCTCCCTGAAGTCCTCCCTCCCTGAAGTCCTCCCTCCCTGAAGTCCTCCCTCCCTGAAGTCCTCCCTCCCTGAAGTCCTCCCTCCCTGAAGTCCTCCCTCCCTGAAGTCCTCCCTCCCTGAAGTCCTCCCTCCCTGAAGTCCTCCCTCCCTGAAGTCCTCCCTCCCTGAAGTCCTCCCTCCCTGAAGTCCTCCCTCCCTGAAGTCCTCCCTCCCTGAAGTCCTCCCTCCCTGAAGTCCTCCCTCCCTGAAGTCCTCCCTCCCTGAAGTCCTCCCTCCCTGAAGTCCTCCCTCCCTGAAGTCCTCCCTCCCTGAAGTCCTCCCTCCCTGAAGTCCTCCCTCCCTGAAGTCCTCCCTCCCTGAAGTCCTCCCTCCCTGAAGTCCTCCCTCCCTGAAGTCCTCCCTCCCTGAAGTCCTCCCTCCCTGAAGTCCTCCCTCCCTGAAGTCCTCCCTCCCTGAAGTCCTCCCTCCCTGAAGTCCTCCCTCCCTGAAGTCCTCCCTCCCTGAAGTCCTCCCTCCCTGAAGTCCTCCCTCCCTGAAGTCCTCCCTCCCTGAAGTCCTCCCTCCCTGAAGTCCTCCCTCCCTGAAGTCCTCCCTCCCTGAAGTCCTCCCTCCCTGAAGTCCTCCCTCCCTGAAGTCCTCCCTCCCTGAAGTCCTCCCTCCCTGAAGTCCTCCCTCCCTGAAGTCCTCCCTCCCTGAAGTCCTCCCTCCCTGAAGTCCTCCCTCCCTGAAGTCCTCCCTCCCTGAAGTCCTCCCTCCCTGAAGTCCTCCCTCCCTGAAGTCCTCCCTCCCTGAAGTCCTCCCTCCCTGAAGTCCTCCCTCCCTGAAGTCCTCCCTCCCTGAAGTCCTCCCTCCCTGAAGTCCTCCCTCCCTGAAGTCCTCCCTCCCTGAAGTCCTCCCTCCCTGAAGTCCTCCCTCCCTGAAGTCCTCCCTCCCTGAAGTCCTCCCTCCCTGAAGTCCTCCCTCCCTGAAGTCCTCCCTCCCTGAAGTCCTCCCTCCCTGAAGTCCTCCCTCCCTGAAGTCCTCCCTCCCTGAAGTCCTCCCTCCCTGAAGTCCTCCCTCCCTGAAGTCCTCCCTCCCTGAAGTCCTCCCTCCCTGAAGTCCTCCCTCCCTGAAGTCCTCCCTCCCTGAAGTCCTCCCTCCCTGAAGTCCTCCCTCCCTGAAGTCCTCCCTCCCTGAAGTCCTCCCTCCCTGAAGTCCTCCCTCCCTGAAGTCCTCCCTCCCTGAAGTCCTCCCTCCCTGAAGTCCTCCCTCCCTGAAGTCCTCCCTCCCTGAAGTCCTCCCTCCCTGAAGTCCTCCCTCCCTGAAGTCCTCCCTCCCTGAAGTCCTCCCTCCCTGAAGTCCTCCCTCCCTGAAGTCCTCCCTCCCTGAAGTCCTCCCTCCCTGAAGTCCTCCCTCCCTGAAGTCCTCCCTCCCTGAAGTCCTCCCTCCCTGAAGTCCTCCCTCCCTGAAGTCCTCCCTCCCTGAAGTCCTCCCTCCCTGAAGTCCTCCCTCCCTGAAGTCCTCCCTCCCTGAAGTCCTCCCTCCCTGAAGTCCTCCCTCCCTGAAGTCCTCCCTCCCTGAAGTCCTCCCTCCCTGAAGTCCTCCCTCCCTGAAGTCCTCCCTCCCTGAAGTCCTCCCTCCCTGAAGTCCTCCCTCCCTGAAGTCCTCCCTCCCTGAAGTCCTCCCTCCCTGAAGTCCTCCCTCCCTGAAGTCCTCCCTCCCTGAAGTCCTCCCTCCCTGAAGTCCTCCCTCCCTGAAGTCCTCCCTCCCTGAAGTCCTCCCTCCCTGAAGTCCTCCCTCCCTGAAGTCCTCCCTCCCTGAAGTCCTCCCTCCCTGAAGTCCTCCCTCCCTGAAGTCCTCCCTCCCTGAAGTCCTCCCTCCCTGAAGTCCTCCCTCCCTGAAGTCCTCCCTCCCTGAAGTCCTCCCTCCCTGAAGTCCTCCCTCCCTGAAGTCCTCCCTCCCTGAAGTCCTCCCTCCCTGAAGTCCTCCCTCCCTGAAGTCCTCCCTCCCTGAAGTCCTCCCTCCCTGAAGTCCTCCCTCCCTGAAGTCCTCCCTCCCTGAAGTCCTCCCTCCCTGAAGTCCTCCCTCCCTGAAGTCCTCCCTCCCTGAAGTCCTCCCTCCCTGAAGTCCTCCCTCCCTGAAGTCCTCCCTCCCTGAAGTCCTCCCTCCCTGAAGTCCTCCCTCCCTGAAGTCCTCCCTCCCTGAAGTCCTCCCTCCCTGAAGTCCTCCCTCCCTGAAGTCCTCCCTCCCTGAAGTCCTCCCTCCCTGAAGTCCTCCCTCCCTGAAGTCCTCCCTCCCTGAAGTCCTCCCTCCCTGAAGTCCTCCCTCCCTGAAGTCCTCCCTCCCTGAAGTCCTCCCTCCCTGAAGTCCTCCCTCCCTGAAGTCCTCCCTCCCTGAAGTCCTCCCTCCCTGAAGTCCTCCCTCCCTGAAGTCCTCCCTCCCTGAAGTCCTCCCTCCCTGAAGTCCTCCCTCCCTGAAGTCCTCCCTCCCTGAAGTCCTCCCTCCCTGAAGTCCTCCCTCCCTGAAGTCCTCCCTCCCTGAAGTCCTCCCTCCCTGAAGTCCTCCCTCCCTGAAGTCCTCCCTCCCTGAAGTCCTCCCTCCCTGAAGTCCTCCCTCCCTGAAGTCCTCCCTCCCTGAAGTCCTCCCTCCCTGAAGTCCTCCCTCCCTGAAGTCCTCCCTCCCTGAAGTCCTCCCTCCCTGAAGTCCTCCCTCCCTGAAGTCCTCCCTCCCTGAAGTCCTCCCTCCCTGAAGTCCTCCCTCCCTGAAGTCCTCCCTCCCTGAAGTCCTCCCTCCCTGAAGTCCTCCCTCCCTGAAGTCCTCCCTCCCTGAAGTCCTCCCTCCCTGAAGTCCTCCCTCCCTGAAGTCCTCCCTCCCTGAAGTCCTCCCTCCCTGAAGTCCTCCCTCCCTGAAGTCCTCCCTCCCTGAAGTCCTCCCTCCCTGAAGTCCTCCCTCCCTGAAGTCCTCCCTCCCTGAAGTCCTCCCTCCCTGAAGTCCTCCCTCCCTGAAGTCCTCCCTCCCTGAAGTCCTCCCTCCCTGAAGTCCTCCCTCCCTGAAGTCCTCCCTCCCTGAAGTCCTCCCTCCCTGAAGTCCTCCCTCCCTGAAGTCCTCCCTCCCTGAAGTCCTCCCTCCCTGAAGTCCTCCCTCCCTGAAGTCCTCCCTCCCTGAAGTCCTCCCTCCCTGAAGTCCTCCCTCCCTGAAGTCCTCCCTCCCTGAAGTCCTCCCTCCCTGAAGTCCTCCCTCCCTGAAGTCCTCCCTCCCTGAAGTCCTCCCTCCCTGAAGTCCTCCCTCCCTGAAGTCCTCCCTCCCTGAAGTCCTCCCTCCCTGAAGTCCTCCCTCCCTGAAGTCCTCCCTCCCTGAAGTCCTCCCTCCCTGAAGTCCTCCCTCCCTGAAGTCCTCCCTCCCTGAAGTCCTCCCTCCCTGAAGTCCTCCCTCCCTGAAGTCCTCCCTCCCTGAAGTCCTCCCTCCCTGAAGTCCTCCCTCCCTGAAGTCCTCCCTCCCTGAAGTCCTCCCTCCCTGAAGTCCTCCCTCCCTGAAGTCCTCCCTCCCTGAAGTCCTCCCTCCCTGAAGTCCTCCCTCCCTGAAGTCCTCCCTCCCTGAAGTCCTCCCTCCCTGAAGTCCTCCCTCCCTGAAGTCCTCCCTCCCTGAAGTCCTCCCTCCCTGAAGTCCTCCCTCCCTGAAGTCCTCCCTCCCTGAAGTCCTCCCTCCCTGAAGTCCTCCCTCCCTGAAGTCCTCCCTCCCTGAAGTCCTCCCTCCCTGAAGTCCTCCCTCCCTGAAGTCCTACCCGCACTCCCGAAGACGATTCCTTAGAGCAGAATCCATGACAGATGTGCATCCTGTCTCCCATCCGTCACAACAACAGTTCTGCAACACGGCAATCATCAGCTGGCAACATATGACCTACCTAACATTCCGACTGATTGGTCCTCCCCTTTCCGCCCTAGCGCAGGGTTCTGTAGGAAGGTCGGCCGGGAAGTTTTTAGATTAACCAGGATATTTTTAGTAACAGACGTGACAATGGTCGGGTTATTTTTGTACCTCGTTCCGCTAGAGGTCCTCACACCTCGGTGGTCCAACGACTAGATCTTCGCTTCTGGTCATTTATAAACTATATCGATTTTTTGTTTGATATATTCCTTCGAAATATCAGATTTGTTTTTCTTCCTACTGAGGAGTTTACTATGTGTCAAATATTTAATGGGAGAGTGAAAAAATATGCATAATTCAAACTAAAACAGATCAGGAAATCCAGTATAGTAAAGATATTTTGATAATGGATGTGCATGTTTAATGCTATATTTAAAATCCTTGTTTCTCATAAATGAAATAGATTTCCCTGATTACGTGGACACACTTAACTACCGTTCCTGGAAGTTATGGCTTTGTCTATGTTTAGAAGGGCAGTCCAGAATAAAGTACAATTGTTTCAACAACACTAAATAAAACGTTTTGAATATGTAAGATGATTTTGAAATTGGTACGCGCGTATGTTTAAGTTTATGTGCATGCATATATACATACAGTGTGTGTGCGTTTGTGTCCCTCTCTCTCTCTCTCTCTCTCTCTCTCTCTCTCTCTCTCTCTCTCTCTCTCTGTCTTTATATATATATATATATATATATATATATATATATATATATATATATATATATATATATATATATATATACATACATATATATGTATGTATGTATGTATGTACAAACATATATATATATATACCATTTACTATCACGACCGGTCCATTATGATCGATACATCGCCAGGATAAGAGGTCGTCAAATGTTAACCTGTTAACCTCAAGAACCCTCCTAAAATTTTTAAAAAATGAAGTCTGAGTGAAACCTGATTTTCTTTCCCATTTCCTCCTACCCACATTTTTTCCTCCTCTGACACAGCAGGAATACCAGAAGATTTGAATGAAGAAACGAAAACCCAAACATCCCAACATGGCTGCGGTCGAAGCTCTGGGGGGTCTCCGCCAGTAAATAACACGGTTCCAACTATATCCGTCCAGGCCCAAGTTGTAATAGCGGCCGTGTAAGTTTTGGCGAGTATCATCTACGCTATTAGCTGGGGATCCGTGACCAAGCCCAGAGGAGACACTGCCCACGCACGACGCTCCTCTCCAGGACTCCTCTCCAGGACTCCTCTCCAAGACTCCTCTCCAGGACTCCTCTCCAGGACTCCTCTCCAGGACTCCTCCCCAGGACTCCTCTCCAGGACTCCTCCCCAGGACTCCTCTCCAGGACTCCTCTCCAGGACTCCTCCCCAGGACTCCTCTCCAGGACTCCTCTCCAGGACTCCTCCCCAGGACTCCTCCCCAGGACTCCTCTCCAGGACTCCTCTCCAGGACTCCTCTCCAGGACTCTTCTCCAGGACTCCTCTCCAGGACTCTTCTCCAGGACTCCTCTCAGGACTCCTCTCCAGGACTCCTCTCTTGGGACTCCTCCCCAGGACTCCTCTCCAGGACTCCTCCCCAGGACTCCTCTCCAGGACTCCTCTCCAGGACTCCTCTCCAGGACTCCTCTCCAGGACTCCTCCCCAGGACTCCTCTCCAGGACTCCTCCCCAGGACTCCTCTCCAGGACTCCTCTCCAGGACTCCTCCCCAGGACTCCTCTCCAGGACTCCTCCCCAGGACTCCTCCCCAGGACTCCTCTCCAGGACTCCTCCCCAGGACTCCTCTCCAGGACTCCTCCCCAGGACTCCTCTCCAGGACTCCTCCCCAGGACTCCTCTCCAGGACTCCTCTCCAGGACTCCTCCCCAGGACTCCTCTCCAGGACTCCTCTCCAGGACTCCTCCCCAGGACTCCTCTCCAGGACTCCTCTCCAGGACTCCTCCCCAGGACTCCTCTCCAGGACTCCTCTCCAGGACTCCTCCCCAGGACTCCTCTCCAGGACTCTCAGGACTCTCCTCTCAGGACTCCTCCCCAGGACTCCTCTCCAGGACTCCTCCCCAGGACTCCTCCCCAGGACTCCTCTCCAGGACTCCTCCCCAGGACTCCTCTCCAGGACTCCTCCCCAGGACTCCTCTCCAGGAC
>BOPN01008537.1:25000-30000 GCA_017312705.2 Penaeus japonicus | reverse complement strand
GGACTTTACGGGGTCGATTCCGCCACATTAGCATATTGCTTATTAGGCCGTTTCGGAGGAGAGAGATCGCTGTCAATATTCCCAGAGGCGATTGGAAAGTTTCGCATCATCCTTCTCTGCATCCGGAATGCAAGAGTTGCAATTGCTTACGGGGTGAGTCCGTGCGAATAGAAAATAAGGAGAGCAGAAGAGAGTATGAATTAACAGCTTTATTTTTTTCATGATAAAGTATTTTTTTCATTGACCTTTTTCACAATGTAGAAAATCCAGTGGACAAACAAATGAAATCAGAAATATCACATCATTAAACAAGACACTCATATGTTGAAAACGTATGGAGAAAGAGAGAGAGAGAGAGAGAGAGAGAGAGAGAGAGAGCGAGAGAGAGAGAGAGAGAGAGAGAGAGAGAGAGAGAGAGAGACAGAGACAGACAAACAGACAAACAGACAGAGAAAGAAAAGAGATAGATAGAAAGATAGAGAGAGAGAGAGAGAGATCAGCACAGATAGAAATGACTGATCATCCGAATGACAGTGTCAAAAAAGGTCAAGGCTCAAGTCAGCCCCTGGCAATCCACTCCCACCAGCTCTCAGTCACAATAAGAATCAGCTGTCCTCTGCAAGACGCCTCTATAATGGCGGCCACTTGCTCTCCATTCTAATTATGAACATCACCATCATGGTCTTTATTTTTGCTTTTTGTTGTTGTTATTATCACCATCAACATAGTTTTCATAATGATCACCAATAGTAACATCATTACCATGATAATAATGTTGACTATCTTTATTGAGACACTAGATAAATAAATACTACCGTTCGGAAGTGACGAGGCTCTGATTCATAACAACCCTTGTACCTTACGTGTTCCGGAGGCTTTCGAGTGATTTGAACAGCCTTAAGTCATATCCCGTGATAAGGTCCTGGCTTTGGATTGTGTAATGCGGGGATTAGGGTAGCATAGTTTGAATATAAAAAAAAGAATAATAATGGGAAGGTAAGAGTATTGCGATAGGGAATGCATTGTGTTTTTTTGTTTACGTTAGTTTTCGGTCTTATAATTTCAGTTTTGTTTTTAGTCTTGGTTTTAGTTTTGGTTTTAGCTTTTGATAACTCTTTATTCATTCAATTCTTCTCGAAGGGAGTCCTGACTTGCTGTCGGAAAATCACCTTTATTTTTCATGTGATCGAATATGCCTTGATTAAAATTCGCGATGCAATACCTTTTGTTCTGATACGTACCCGGAACATTTCAGATATTAGTTTGTTCATAGTTACTACTCACAGTTTCCTTATAAGTTACGTGGCCTGTTCACCGAGCCTTTCTCTTCTGCCCATTTGAAATATCGGAGTCGAAATTAAATACATCAAACGCTAGCACATGGCAATATCAACTGCTGGACGAGATAGGATAAGCCCGCGAAATATGAACAGTACCGAGAACCCAAGCGTGAAAGGGAAAATCACGCATTAAAAGAGAGGGCCGTGAGAAGTATGCAGACAGGATAGCTCCTCGTGCAAAATAGATATATTCAGTTCTTTACATACTACATTTCAAACTCGCACTCAACCTGTTTAAAAAAAAACTAAATACACTATGAGTAGGAAGGAGTCGTCTGAATGGAGAAAGAAGGAACGAAGAAAGAAGAAGTTTCGAAAAAAACAAGGGAAAGAAGCTTCATATACAAAAAAAGGGAAATCATGACCATTACTTAAAAGGTGTCTCTGCATAAAACATTTGCATGAAGCTCACTCCACAGCAGCCTGAACACGTTACACAGCTGAGCATCCCGAGAGAGAGAGAGAGCGTCGACGCAACAAGTAAGAGCGAGGAGCATCAAGTAAGAGCGAGGAGCATCAAGTAAGAGCGAGGAGCATCAAGTAAGAGCGAGGGGCATCAAGTAAGAGCGAGGAGCATCAAGTAAGAGCGAGGGGCATCAAGTAAGAGCGAGGAGCATCAAGTAAGAGCGAGGAGCATCAAGTAAGAGCGAGGGGCATCAAGTAAGAGCGAGGAGCATCAAGTAAGAGCGAGGAGCATCAAGTAAGAGCGAGGAGCATCAAGTAAGAGCGAGGAGCATCAAGTAAGAGCGAGGAGCATCAAGTAAGAGCGAGGAGCATCAAGTAAGAGCGAGGAGCATCAAGTAAGAGCGAGGAGCATCAAGTAAGAGCGAGGAGCATCAAGTAAGAGCGAGGAGCATCAAGTAAGAGCGAGGAGCATCGAGTAAGAGCGAGGAGCATCAAGTAAGAGCGAGGAGCAGCAAGTAAGAGCGAGGAGCATCAAGTAAGAGCAAGGAGCATCAAGTAAGAGCGAGGAGCATCAAGTAAGAGCAAGGAGCATCAAGTAAGAGCGAGGAGCAGCAAGTAAGAGCGAGGAGCATCAAGTAAGAGCGAGGAGCATCAAGTAAGAGCGAGGGGCATTGTTGGTCCATCATTAACTTTCTAGCAATGAAGAAATGCTATCTGAAGCGAGTTGACTCATGTCGGAGCAAATCCTCAGGTGCTGTGAAGGACATCAGCTCTAAAGGTAAGGACGATTTGCGGCCATGGGATAAAAGATATCCATACCCAATGGAGAACAATCAGGAGATACAATAGGACCTACAAGGACCCATACGTCGTAAAAACACAGGGATTTCTGCGTTTCTGGAGACACGCATATCCATATAGGATTCTTTGCGGGACAGCGGGAACATACAGAAGAACGATCAGCTGAGAGACCCGAACTTTTATCACGTGGGGTCCATTTAAGCCACTGAAGCATAGGCAGTGGTAGCCTTTTTTTCCGAAGATAATGATGTAGTCATTCTGACGAATCCTAATTTGACCAAATAGAAGTGATTAATAATGAGTCTCTTAGGCTGTGGAGACATCATTTGCAGATTTTAGCTTTTCCTTATTCTTCTTCATCTCATTTTTTTTTTCTATTTCTTCCTCTTCCTCCTTCAATTATTTTTTTCATCTTTCTTTTTCTTCTTCTGTTTCTTCCTCCTCTTCCCCTCTTTTTTCCTCTTGCTCTTCATCCTCTTGATTTTTCCTTCTTCTCTTCCTCTTCATTTGTTTACATATTCCTCCTCTTCCATTTTTTCGCCTTTTTCCTATTCATTTCCTTCTTTGTTATTTTCTTTGTCATTGTTCTATTTCGCTTCTCTATTCCTCTTCTTCATAACATTTTACTTATCCTCTCCCTTCCTGTACTGTCTTCTTCTTCCTCTTCCTCTTTCCCCACTCCTCCTCCACCTCTTCTTTCTCATCTTCCTCCTTTACCTTCGTCTTCTCTTTTCTTTCTCTTTTTTTCTTCTTGTCTTTCTTTTTTTATTCCTTCTTCCCTGCTTCTTATTCTTCTTCGCATTTTCCTCCTCCTCTTCATCCTCTTCCTACTTTTCTTCTTAAGTATCATCTTTTCCGACTACTTCGTTACTTTCTTTTCGTTCTCTTTGTTTTTTCTTCCATTTCTTCCTTCTTCTTTCTTCTCATCCTCGTCGTCATTCATCTCCATCACCCTCTCCATTCTTCTCTTCTTCTCATCTTTTCTTCTCCGTTATTTTCATTTTGCTCTTTTTTCCGACCTCCTCCTCTCCCTTCTTCATTTTTACTCTACTTCTAATTTTCTTCATTTCTTCTATTCATTTCAGCAGTAATTCCATTTTCATGTTCCAGGATAATACATCGTTTGATGAAGAAATAAGAGAGAAGGAGAATGAGAGAGAGAGAGAGAGAGAGAGAGAGAGAGAGAGAGAGAGAGAGAGAGAGAGAGAGAGAGAGAGAGAGAGAGAGAGAGAGAGAGAGAGAGAGAGAGAGAGAGAGAGAGAGAGAGAGAGAGAGAGAGAGAGAGAGAGAGAGAGAGAGAGAGAGAGAGAGAGAGAGAGAGAAGGAGAGAGAGAGAGAGAGAAGGAGAGAGAGAGAAAGTTATCGTTGGTTACGCATACATTGTTTTTATGGTTTTTAGTATTACTGCTGTAAACTGAGGCGGAAGTGTTATAATCATGAAAACGAAAACATGAGACGATCTTTTGAGAATTGCGTTGGTATCTTTTGGAAAAATTGTTTGTGTGTTTTTTTATTATTATGAATTAAGACTATTTTTATATCTATATTTAAAAATATGATATATTCGATGTTCGTTCTTTGCATACATCAAGTTATTACCTAATACAACACCGCAATAATTACCTTCTAGAAAGTGGGAGGGAGAGATAGAAAGATGGCAGGAGGGGCGAGAGAGAAAGAGTGAAAGAGCCGAGGGGGGAGAGAGAAAGAGGGAAAGAGGGTGATAGACAAACAGGAAGAGAGCGAAACGGGAGACAGACATTTGTTTATGTGGGTGGATGTGTGTGTGTGTGTGTGTGAATGTCCGTAGAAGCAAGTGTATGCCACATGCAGAGAGAGAGAGAGATATTATTGCTTTTAAGTCACTTCTAACTATTCTTAATCTCTTTAAGTGCCATGAAACTCTTCCGTAAATATCACACTTGTATCTCCTTCGCACACACACATTGGAGGTAAGTCTAACTTTGCAGAACTTCTTGCGAGATATGCAACGGGATGCAAAATTTGCTGTTGTTTTTTTTAGAAAGAAAGATACTTGGCGATCGAGGTAAGTGTGTGTGTGATTGTGTGTGTGTGTGTGTGTGCGCCTGTGTGTGTGTGGAGTGGGTGGTATGTACGTAGATATGCGTGGTTGTATACTTTGATATATTTGTGTAGGGATTAGTAAGTGTATGTAGGTGGATATATAAGGTTTTATACGTTTACGCGCGTGTGTATGTATCCGGGTGGGTGTATATGGTTGTATGGATTATTGCTTTATAACCCCGGCTTACCTCTGGTCTTTATCTCGTTGAGTTTATTGGTCCAGATAGAGATTCCTGCGTCGGTGTGTGTGTGGAGGTGGTTGTGTGTTCTTGCGTGCGTGCGTGCGTGTGTGTGTGTGTGTGTGTGTGTGTGTGCGTGTGCATGTGTGTGTGTGTGCTTGTGTGTGCGTGTGTGTGTGTGTGTGTGTGT
>BOPN01008536.1:37500-40000 GCA_017312705.2 Penaeus japonicus | reverse complement strand
AAGGAAAATACTTGTGATCTTCATAAGCTGTATGGCTGGTGATGAATAAGAATTTGATTAGAAAATGCGATTTAAAACTGTGAAAGATCACACCATGGGTAGTTTTATATCAAATGAACTCATATCTGTTTTATAATATATATATATATATATATATATATATATATATATATATATATATATATATATATATATTATATATATATATATATATATATATATATATATATATATATATAATATGTATATATATATATATATATATATATATATATATATATATATATGTATATATATATATATATATATATATATATATATATATATATACATATATATATATATATATATATATATATATATATATATATATATATATATACATATATATATATATATATATATATATATATATATATATATATATATATATATATATATATATATATATATATATATATATATTAGTATGTAACGTTGCTTGTTATATATTGTTGGGGATTTTAAAATCTCGATAATCTGTCATTGTTGTGAAAATATCACCGTTCATTCACTCTGCTTAATAATTGCCACTCAGATAGATTTTATGGGGAGCAAAAAATAAATAAAAGTCACACATAAACACGGGGGTCTAAGCACACACACACACACACACACTCATTTACACCAATTTACCTTTCCATTTATATTTGTGTCCGGAGCTATCTATATATAATTCCTGCATAATATATCTAATGGAGTGTCTTGCTGTCTTAGAACATTCATCAAAGGAAATTGACTAGTCCCAACCTACCTTACATCATGGATAATCATGAGCCATATAAATTTAAGGGAATATCTGGAATAATCTTCATAGAGACGAGAACATGAAGTGAGATGATAACATAACGTAGCTCATGTTCTTAGAGGTAATATTCCCTTTGTCTTTGAGCCGCCTTATTGCATTCTAGCAATAGTGTCGGGAGTCACTCCCAGAATGTCAGGTGAGATGTGGAGCTGATTTCATGAACATAGCAATGAGTTGGGGGTCTCATGGCGAGGAGTGAATTATTGCTTCTGAGATGGATTTGTATGTGTCTGTGCATATGCGAGTATGAGCACACATGCACACGCAGACATACTTACACATACGCTCACAAACACACACACACACACACGTTGAAAACGAAATAACGAAGGGAAAACACAGAAAAAAACCCACACGAATGGCTTATTCATGTGTTTTCCTTCGTTGTTTTGTTTTCAACATATTAAGCATGAATTCTGCACACACACACACACATATGTGCAGGCGTGTGTGTGTGTGTGTTTGTGTGTGTGTGTATGCGTGCGTGTGTAAACATACATACATCAAAGTTTTCCATGAACATAGTTTCAAAAAGTTACTCTTGGATGAATAGGGAACTTGTTAAAATGCTCGATTATAACATTGAAAACTAAGAAAGTTAAAAGAACGGCCCCAAAAGCTTAGAATCTGACCTCCACACATATAAAATATTCATAATGAAGCAAGACAAATGAATAAAAACGAATTAAAGGGATCTTATCATCCTCATAAATCCAATATTAGAATCTAGTATTACCCCTAAATAGTTCCATTGATCTGCAAGAATGAATTACTTTCTTGCAAATTATCCTTGTAGGGTGTGAAGTTCTTAAAGAACTAAGGAAGATAAGATATATCCAACCACACACACACACAAGTAAACAATACCACAAACACACACACAAACACAAGCAAACAATAATACAAACACACACACACACACACAAGCAAACAAAAATACAAACACACACAAACACAAGCAAACAATAATACAAACACACACACACACACAAACACAAGCAAACAATACCACACACACAGACACAAGCAAACAATACCACACACACACAGACACAAGCAAACAATACCACACACACACAGACACAAGCAAACAATACCACACACACACAGACACAAGCAAACAATACCACACACACACAAGCAAACAATACCACACACACACAAGCAAACAATACCACACACACAGACACAAGCAAACAATACTACACACACACAGACACAAGCAAACAATACCACAAACACGCACACAAACACATAATGATAGGGTATTATAAAGCGGTATCAACAGTTTAAGTCATTAGATTAAAAGAGACACCTTGTAATATAAAAAATAAGAGGTCCAAGTATACTATTCTGAAGGATGCCACATTATTAAAGTGACCAATGTTGGTGTGTGTCTAATAAAAAAAATAATAAAAGTTTTGTTAATATCATTATTGCTATCATTATCATTATTATAATTATCATTATCACCATTATCATGTTTATCATCATCATCATTATCAATGATAGAAGTAGTAAGGTCGTTGTTATTGTTATCATGGTTGTTTTTATCATTATATATTGTAGCAATATCATTGTTGTTATTTTACCAAGAATAATGTTAGCGATTATTGATATATTTTATATCAACAATTTATATCAGAAAAAAAT
>BOPN01008535.1:2500-5000 GCA_017312705.2 Penaeus japonicus | reverse complement strand
AGACTCTGGCTCTCTGGTCGGCATTGCGAAAGGCGGACTCCGGAGTCACGAGGGAAGCGCCCTTCGAACGAACATAAACGCCCACACGCCCACTGTAACTCTGGAAGCTTCATCTTGACGCAGTCGGGCGTATCAGGAGCTGGTCTGAGTGCATGTCTTGATTATGCAACTTTTGGCCGAGGCGGGATCGAGGTGCTTTTATTGTTTTTGTTGTTGTTATTGTTGTTGCTATTGTTATCTTTATTATTATTATTATTATCCTTATTAACGTCGTTGTTATTATTGTTATCGTCATTGTGATTATTACTATATCCTTGTTATCATTATCACTATATAATTTTGGTTATTACTGTAAAATCATTATTGCATTATTGTTATACCATTATTGTTATTGTTATTGTTGATATTACCATTATTTCTATTAATATAAGCCCCATCGTTATTATATCTTGCGGGAAGAGCCGGGAAGGAAATAGTAAAAATTCACATGATTTTAGGAGGAATGAAATGCCTTTGTTCGGGTAGTTGAGCTGCAAGTTTTGCAATGTGAGACGTTTACCCTTAATGCTCTCTCTCGCTCGCCTTTTTTTTTCTCTTTCTCTATTTCTCTTTCATTTTTGCTTTCTCTCTCTCTCTCTCTCTCTCTCTCTCTTTCTCTTTCTTTCTCTCCCTCATTCGCTTTTCTTTCTCTCTCTCTTTTTTTTCTCACTCTTTCGCTCATTCGCCTTTCTTTCTCTCTCTCTTTCGCTTTTGTTCTCTCTCTCTCTCTTTCTCTCTCTCTCTCTCTCTCTCCCTCTCTCTCCTTCTCTCTCTCTCTCTCCCTCTTCCTTTCACTCACTCGCTTTTCTTTCTCTCTCTCTTTCGCTTGTGTTCTCTCTCTCTCTCTCCCCCCTCCCTCTCTCTCTCTCCCCTCCTCTCTCCCCCACCCCTTTCTCTCTTCTTTTCAGTCGCTTATCTCTCTCTGTCTTCCAAGAAATGTTCACTCTCTCCGATAAACTTTTACGATCACTCTGTGGAGGAGAAGAGGATAGACTTTACCATTCGTCCTTCGAGTCTTTCTTGTTTCTGTTTGTTTCTTTCTTTTGTGGAAGTTACTTCATGCGCTCGTGTGTTTAGATTGACGCGTATTCACGCACATACACACTTATATATATATAGAGAGAGAGAGGGGGGGAGAGGAACAGACAGACATTCAGAAAAAGGAGAGCCGAGGCAGAAGCGCCCCCTCTGCCGTTCCCTTCGACCGGAATGACATTTCTGCCTCTTCCTAATGTGCAGATATTAATTCCCGTCAGCCCTGTGATTAGCCAGTAGGTCTCATCTGCAGTAGAGTCATGCAACACCACCATAGTCTCCCGCCTCCCAGGCTCACTGTCTGGCCGGCCGACTGGTTGCTCAGCAGCTCGGTGTATTTGACATTATTACTGCCTGTGCTGAATGCCTGTGCATCTGTTCGTGTGATTATACTAAGCGTTCATTGCGGTTCTTTGCCCTTTTCCTTTGTAGGATAACTAGTGAGTGTATTCTTCTGTACCCTTGGCCTCTCAGACTGTCTTTTCTTCTGTGGGATTGCCATGCCTTCATCGTACATGTGTCACATATATATCCTGTGGTAAAAGTTATGCTTGGATCATGACTACACTAGGCTACGCTTCCTACCCCACTACCTTTCCCCCTTGCCCTCCTCCTCCCCCTCACCCTACCCCTTCCCTGCGTTCTCCCAAGCATACCCTTTCATGACCCCCTTCCCAGTTGCCCAAGCTTCCAGGTGTTAATAACTCTCCCCTCCCTGACCCCCAGGGGACCTCTCATGCTGACCCAAGACGACCTCGTGCGGTCACATCTCTCAGGAGGGGATTAAATTAGTACTTTCGGAACCTGATCCATCATGATTGGACTGTCGTTGAAATACAGGGCTGATTTATAGCACGTCTAGCCTGGACGATGTATTCATTAAGCACTATTTGTTGACCTCATAGTGCGGTTGACATTTTAGTCGACGCTATAATTTGATATAGCACATGTAGTGTTGCGCTCGTAACTCATCGTATCGTATTGTGTAATGAGATTTTTCTTTCTTTTTTGTTGTTGTACTGAATGTGCTAAATCGATCTATTCCTTGCTAGACGCCAAGGGTGGGTCGTTAAATTCATCAGCAGTGTGGATATCGAGGATCTCTCCTGCTCTTGATGAATGGCTGAGGATATTACAGCGCTTTGTTGTCAGATATGATGTACACGATTATCAACCGAGCATGCGTAACAAGCCCTAAGAGCTGTAAGCGCGGCCGTCAAGGCGATCGAATTTCCATAGAGGCAGATCGTCGCCCGAATCATACTCGTGGTGACGCATCTGTGCATTGCCGCTCTATTTTATATACCAACTTCCCCATTATGAGCTTAACACGACTTCGGATGATATGGCTGTTAGCAGTAACTTTAACAAGATGTGTACATTCCATGGCGGGTCTTTTAACCCCGACTGGTGTCTGGCTCCCCCG
>BOPN01008534.1:40000-42500 GCA_017312705.2 Penaeus japonicus | reverse complement strand
CAACGTCAGCATCAGGAATAAATGGGGAGATGAGGAGAAAGAGGAGAGAGAGCTGGCGCACATGATCCGAGGGGAACTGGCTGCAATACGGAAGAGAGTAACACTAGGAAGTTGTATAACGGGTTCTAGGAAACGGAAGAGTATAGATCGAACGGGTGATCAGAATAAATAAAAAAAGGAAAGAATCACAAACACAGGAACGCGTACAGACTGATTGAAAAAATACACGGAATACGAATGAAATAACAGTCGTGACGTTTTTTTGAAGAACTTTTTGAGAAAGTTCTTCACCGGACGAACGATGTCAAAAAAAAAAGTTTTTTTGATATCCACCGATGAAGAACTTTGAAAAAATATATTCGCTATCTATCTACTATTTCGTTATTTACTACTTTATTAAAGAGGAAAGGAAAGATTGGAGGTAGAAAGACAGAGAGAAGAGAGAAGAGAAGAGAAGAGAAGAGAGGAGAGGAGTTTCGAGGAGATCGACAATGTAGTGGTCACTCGAACTTTGTAAACTGAGGATGCAAGAGTTTACAAGGCTTCTGCTATGGAGGAATGTAATGTGAACTGACTCGCATTCCCCCATTCTTATTATTATTCTCTCTTTCTGTGTATGCATGTGTGTGTGTGTGTGTGTACATATATATGTATATATATTTATATATGTATATATATACATATATTTATATATACATACACACATATATATATATATATATGTGGATGCAAAAGTATTGTGCCTCTTTCATTTAGATATTCATAGATGTCATTTTTGCACTCTTGTGTGTGTGTGTGTGTGTGTGTGTTTGTGTGTGTTTATATATATATATATATATATATATATATATATATATATATATATATATATATATATATATATATATATGTATATATATATATATATATATGTATATATGTATATATATATGTATATTTATATGTATATATATATATATATATATATATATATATATATATATATATATATATATATATATATGTATGTATGTATATATATTTTTTTCTTCTTTTTCTTTTTCACTTTCGATTTCTTTTTCTTCATTATATTCGTCTCCCTCTTCTTATCTTTCTTTTTCACTTAAACTTTTCCTCTAACTCTTCCTCTCACTCTATCCTCTGTCCCTCCTTTTCTTCCTCTCTTTCCCTCTTTCATATGCTTTCTCCCTCTTTCCCTTTCTCCCTCCCTCTTTCCCACCTTCCCTTCCTTACTTCCACCCTCTCTCCCTCTCTTCCACCCTTCCTCCTCCCCCACTTCCCCCCCTTCCCTTCGTAATTTCCACCCTCTCTCCCTCCCTCCCTCCCTCCCTCCTTCCATTCCTACCTCCCACCCTCCCACCTTCCCTCCCCCCCCCCCCTTACTCCCTCTCTATCGCCTTTCTTCTTTTTCAACGTGAGTACGAATGTGCGTGTCCGTGACCGTGTCCGTGTTCATGAGTCAGAGTGAACGTGCGTGCGTGTGTGTGCGAACAGAGACGAGGTGTGGGCTGGGCTGATCCCGGTTGCAAGCCTCGGGGGGAGGGGGAAGGGGGGAGGGGTATGGGGGGAAGGGGGGAGTGTGTGGGATCTGGATTTCTATTACTGGAGATCGAAGAAGGATTCCGTTTGATCCGCAAAGAATCGGGCAGGAGCGACGCACTCCCGCCGCCGTGAGGGACAGATGTGGACAGTGATATCCTTTTTTTTTTTTTTCTTTTTTTTTGGGTGCGTATGTATTTTTTGTTTGTTTGTTTGTTTGATTGTTTCCTTGTTCACCTGATTCGTTACTATCTACTGTGGCTACTACATCAACAATGTTTATAAAGGTTATAGTTTACAGCAAGAAATTCATTAATGAATAGATATGTGTGTGTGTGTGTGTGTGTGGTGTATATATATATATATATATATATATATATATATATATATATATATATATATATATATATATATATATACATATAAATAAATAAATATATATATATATATATATATATATATATATATATATATATATATATATAAATATATATATATATATATATGTGTATATATATATATATATTCATGTGCGTATGTATGTATATGTATATGCATGTGTATGTGTATGTGTATGTGTATGTGTATGTGTATGTGTATGTGTATGTGTATATGTGTATGTTTATGTGTATGTGTATATATATGTGTGTGTGTATAGATGTTACATATGTATACAGTATATACATGTATGAATATCTCCATGTATAATGTATTTATCTTTATGTATAATGTATTTATCTAGTCTATCGACAAACCTTGCCTGATGGTTTATCCACCTGCATCTGTGTATGAATCTAATGCCCAGTTTGTACTGTGGATAAGCTCGTAAAAGCATCCATTTACAAAACGCATCTTTAATTAAATTCACATCCATTAATACTCCAGTCCTTCACGCGATAAGATCACTCATTCCTCCTGAACTCTAATTCGATTTGTCCTTCAACTCTGCCCTCCCTGACCC
>BOPN01008534.1:27500-32500 GCA_017312705.2 Penaeus japonicus | reverse complement strand
CCCAAAATCACAGCTTTACCTCGCCCCCTCCCCTCCCCCCCCTCTCACCTCCTCCCCCACCCCGCTTACCCAATGAGAGGAACTTGGCAAAGAATGACCGTCCCACTACATGATAAATAGGTCTCTGGTGTACCTGTGACTACTAATTAACCTCTCTGGTATAGCCCTACATTCCCTGCCATCTCCCTCCTCCCCACTCCCCCTACTCCCTCTCTCCCCTGCTTTCCTGCCTCTTTCCTATACCTCCCCTGCCGGAATAATGGTGTCCCAATGGACCGGCAGGATCAAGTGCCGTCCGGAGTCGTTAAAAATTAGGATTGTTGGGTCGTTTTACAATCGTTAATGATAATAAAAAAGGGATAATAAAAGCCCTTTATAGGATGCGTGACTTGATTTTCCGGATTATTTGCGGTCAACAAAAGATATTGCAATGACCAAAAAAAGGAATTTATCAAGTTAGAACCGCGCAGGCTCATTCAACATCCGAATATATTTCCCCAGGAATCTTCGTCAGCAAGTTTAAACACATCATCGAATTCCCCGTCCCACTTGGCTACTGTACATTCACTTACGAATAAATCAAGTATTGGAGAAACCCCATAGCACGATCATATCAAATAGTTCAAAATTCAAAACCCCAATAATCACTAAAGTCAAAAGGGGGGTGGGGGAATATAGCACATGAACACGTTAGGCCTAAATATGACATTCCGCCATATCGCGAGATGCCTTACTATTCGTTTCCACAATTGAATTACGTGCCCAGTGTGCGCCGCCCCCCTCCATCCGCGATAGGCTTATGCGAGCGACCTAAACCAATTTACTCCTCTGACATCTAAGCTAGCTCTGCCACGTCATGCGAAACCACGCACCACGTCAAGCAACCCCACTACACTTCACCATACCACGTGAGGCGTTTCACCATCACAGGGTTTACCACATTGCATCAACACACCACGAGACACCACACCACACCACATACATACTAACGAAGGACGTCCCAACCTAGGCTATCTCCAAGATGGCGTTTTGTCTACGTAATTGAAATTACTCCTGAGTCTAATGGTAATTCATTACATGGAATGGTGACTGAGAATGGGAGACAGAGAGAAAAATATATATAGAAGGTGTCAAGGTGTGAGAGAGAAAGAGAGAGAGGAAGACAGAAAGACAGGGAAGAAAATAAAAAACAACAAAAAAATCTTGATATTTTCTGACCTTCGACCGTCGTCTTTGCCCCCTTTTCACGTCATTCTGAATTAGGGAGAGAGAGATGGGGAGATCGAATGCAGCGTGTGTGTGTGTGTGTGTGTGTGTGTGTGTGTGTGTGTGTGTGTGTGTGTGTGTGTGTGTGTGTGTGTGTGTGTGTGTGTGTGTGTGTGAGAGAGAGAGAAAGAGAATGATAGAGAGGGAAAAGAGTGAGTGAATTATAAAGAGAGATATAGAGATAGATAGATAGAGAAGGGGAAGGGGGAGGGAGAGAGCGAAAGAGAGAGAGATAGATAGAGAGAGTGAGTGAATTAATGAGAGACGAGGAAATGTAGCCTCAAAATGGAAAACAAACACAAATAACAACCACCCAGAAACAAAAAAACAAAAAGTAACAACATACTAAACAGTAAAAACAAGAGAACCAAATACCACGATTAAGGAATCGAAACAAAAAGAAGACACATAATGATGAAACTAAAATAACAAACAAAGGATCAAAAGAAATAACATTGATTCTAAGGAAATTTTAGAGAAGGCGAGAAAGAAACAGAGCAGGAGGTCAAAGATAAAGAAAGAACGAGAAGGAAGGTGACACCGGCGAGATATTGGGAGGTCCGTCGTTCACTTCAGAATCTTTCAACCTTTCTAAGACGTCATGTTGCCTGCCTGTAACCCACTTCAGACTTTTATTGTGTCACTGAATGAATTCGTAATCATTTCTGTCTGTGTTTGTCTGGCTGGCTGACTGGCTGGCTGGCTGGCTGACTGGCTGGCTGGCTGACTGGCTGGCTGACTGGCTGGCTGGCTAGCTGGCTGGCTGGCTGGCTGGCTGGCTTGCTGGCTGGCTGGCTGGCTGGCTGGCTGGCTGACTGGCTGGCTGGCTGGCTGGCTGGCTGGCTGACTGGCTGGCTGCATGTATGTCTTTCTATCTATTCATCTAATTATCTATCTATTTGAATGTGTGTGTGTCGTTGCACTAGAAAATAAAACTTTTCGCTGACACCTAAGCAGCTTGTGTCTAAACTTGAAAAATCAACAAAAAATAATCATCAACAAATATTTTTACCGCTGGCAAACAACAACAAAAACAAACAAAAGTAAAATTTGCAATTTGTTGACATACATTTCGAAGAATAAATAGTTAAATTGCAAGTTACAATTCATTTTGTAAATAACGTTACAATTAAAAACAAACACCAAAGGCAAAAACGGGTCAACAACATACAGTAAACGAGGAAAAGACTAATATGAATAATTGATAAGAGGAAAAACATGAAATATGGAGAGGAAGAGGAAAAAATAGAAAATATAAAAATCAAGAGGAAGGTCTTAATACTCTTTTTAATTAGGCCTACTAATCACTAGTTAAGTATAGTCTGTTAATGGAATAGATGAAAAAAGGAGAGAAGAGGGTTATAAAGATTACTGAAAAAATAGATTATAGTGATATACAGATTAGGGGGGGGGAGGTAGGGAAGGAAGGAGAGAGGGAGGAAGGGAAGGAGGAAAATAAGGAAGGAGAGAGGGAGGAAGGGAAGGTGAGAAGGAGGGAGAGGGAGAGATAGAGGGAGGGAGGGAGGAAGGGAAGGTGAGAAGGAGGGAGAGGGAGAGATAGAGGGAGGGAGGGAGGAAGGGAAGGAGAGAGAGAGAGAGAGAGAGAGAGAGAGAGAGAGAGAGAGAGAGAGAGAGAGAGAGAGAGAGAGAGAGAGAGAGAGAGAGAGAGAGAGAGAGAGAGAGAGAGAGAGAGATAAAGAGAAAGAAAGAGAGAGAGAAAGAAACAAGAAAGAGAGAGCGAAAAAAACAAGACACGGTACCTTAAAAACCCGGACACCAACAATAATGACGGTTAAATCAATCAGTTCAACACATACTAAATACAGGATCTTACGAAACGTTTCCTCGACTTCTTTTAATGAGTAATAAACTTCCAGTATCTCTTTATAATTGGATTCACTTGAAATTGGAGAACTTTCGATCGATCCATGTCCACCATCATCGTGTGTTTAATTGCCTCTTTCTTTCGTTTGGTCTGTCACTTTTCTGTTTGTTTGTTTTTTCTCTTGTCTCTTCTTTTAACCAAACTTCTTTCAACTGTTTTGTATAATGGTTTCTTTCGCGTATGTCTGCCTTTTTTCTCTTGGTTTCTGTCAATTATTTGTCTGTTTTTCTATTTTCAGATTTTTATCTGATCTCCATCATATTAATTTCATTCGTTTTCCTTTTTTTGTCTGCAACTTTCTTTATTCATATATATATATATTTTTTTTAATCTTCGCCTTTTTTCAACAAACAACAGCGTATTCTTTCCTCTCTACCTCGTCTCTCTCTCTTTCTCTTTCTCTCTCTCTCTCTCACTCTCTCTCTCTCGGACTGACTTTCAAACACTATCCTCTTATTTTTCAGTATTTTTCTTCTCTCTTTTTTTCTTACTCTTCTTTTCCTTCTCTTTCGTTTCCTTCTATGTTGTTTACCCTTGGTCTTGGTTACAGAAGATGGAAATAATGTAACCCGTAAATAAAATCTAACTGCAGATTCCTTTTTAAAGCAGGTTTCGAAAATTATCTCGTGAATAAGTTAACACCTCTTTTCACTTAAGTGGCTTCATTCATGTGAAACTTTGTACTTTAGCTGTACTTTACCTAGAAGACCTAGAAACTGCTAGAACTGGCAGACGTAGATGTGTCCGGACCACTATCTCAACCATGGTGTGAAATTCACCAAATTTCTTTGTAGCTTCAAAGGGTCTTGGATCCACTATTTAGAAATAAATAAGCATTCATTTCCATAGGGAAATTTTGTTTAGAAATAAATAAATACAATATGTGTATGGACTGACACGCCTCTATGGTAGGAATAAATTAAATAGAATCAATCAAGATCAAAATGGATTTTCATTTTGTTAATAATCCACTAATTTTCAATACTAATAAAATCATATTTAACATCTGATTACCCAAAAGCTTCGAATCCCATATACTGCAGAACACATGGTGAATATTGCCATGATGTATAGATTATCATACAACCATTCATTCGGGTTAGTTTCGATAGATTCAAAACAGGTATGATTACTTGTTTCGAATAAACAGTTATTCTATTATTCGTTGCCCCTCCTTCTCCTCTCTGGAGAGAGAGAGAGAGAGAGAGAGGGGGGGGGGAAGGAAGGAGGGAGGGAGGGAGGGAGGGAGAAGGAAAGAGAGAGAGAAAGAAAGAGAGAGCGGGGGAGGAGGGAGGGATGGAGAGGGAGATAGATAGATAGATAGAGAGAGAGAGAGAGCGAGGGAGGAGCGAGGGATGGAGAGGAAGATAGATAGATAGACAGAGAGAGAGAGAGAGAGAGAATGCGAGAGAGGCCTTTTCTCTTTCAAACAAACAAACCGGAACGAGCAAGGCTCGAGAAAACGAATCAAGTAACAAGATCCACACGGGAAAATCATCCAAGTGTGAGCCCCTACAACTCGGAGAGGATGGCATCCCCTGCCCTCTATGGGATAATCTCGCGAAGTGTCGCCGCCACGGATCATCAGCGTTAGTGGGTTGAGCTTCCACTGCCTCGCTTCCTCTCGCCATTCCTCGTCCAAGCGTGTTTCTGACGCTTCCAGATGTGATTCTGTAATTTTCACAAACGTTTTCGTCGATTCTTGATGTATTTCTAACGCTTCCACAAACGTTTTCGACGCTTCCAGATATGTATTTTGTTTTCGATGCATCCCAGGTGTATTTCTAAGCCTCTATACATGTTTCTCTAACGTCCTTATATTGCTTTGACCGCGCATGTTCCATCTGTT
>BOPN01008534.1:7500-22500 GCA_017312705.2 Penaeus japonicus | reverse complement strand
TGCGTGTGTGTGTGTGTGTGTGTGTGCTTGCTTGCTTGCTTGATTGATTGATTGATCGCTTGCTTGCGTGCTTTTTTTGTGTGTGTGCGCGTGTGCGTGCGTGTGTGTGTCCCTGTGCGTGCGGGTGCGTGCATGTTCCATTAAAATATCTTTAGATTTATGCTTCACATTGGATGTAACTGCAGACAAGCAAAAAGAGAAACTCCATCTGGTCTGTTTAAAAGTTGAATTTCACCTCGGCTCAATCAACGCAATCGAATGCAAATACACTCTCACTCTCACTCTCTCTCTCTCTCTCCCTCTCTCTCTTATACTTTCACTTTCACTTTCACTCTCACTCTCACTCTCATTCTCACCCTCATCCTCCCTTGTAATTTATGGAATAAAGTTTTTTAATTTTTTTATTTTTTTGAATTTGAACTCTCTTACACATACACACAGACACCGACAAACACACACACACACACACACACACACACACACACACACACACACACACACACACACACACACACACACACACACACACACACACACACACACACATACACACACACACACACATACACACACACACACACATATATATACACACACACATACGCACACACACACACACACACACACACACACACACACACACACACACACACACACACACACACACACACACACACACACACACACACACACACACACAAAAGAAGAGAACCACTCACACACGACCGACCACACACTTTTGCCCCAAGCCACTGTTCCGGTTCTCATAATCACTCTGACCACGAACCCATCCCTCGACCCTAGCTAACTAGCCTTCAGTTCCCTCCCGCCTAAACCTCCCAAGCCGTTTTTCAAGCAGTTTTTTTTCCCTTAAGTCGTTTTCCTCTCCATCTTACACAAAAGCCTCGGTCTTACACGAAGGCACAAAGGCAAACGTTTCCAAGTAATTCAGAATAAGGGGGTTTAGGGGGTTTGGGGTGGAGGGTGGGGGTTGAGGGCTGGGGGGAGGGCCGGAAAAGGCAGTCAATTAAAGGCTTGATTTTATCGGATCGCCCAAGACGACGGTGACAAAAGGTAATCCGATGCGTTTGCAAATTATACCTCGACTTTCGTCCGTTCCTAAAAAGGCTTCCGGTCTAATCAGGTATCTCCTTACAGGCGTTGGTGCTAAATGAGCCGTCCTTGGCTGAGTGAGGAGGAAGGGAGGAAGAAAGAAAGGAGGGGCCGCAGAGGAGAGGAGAAATGGAATAAAGGAGGAGAGGGGGGAGGTGAAATGGAGGAGGGAAGGAGAGGAGAGATGGAATAAAGGAGGAGAGGAGGGAGATGGAATGAAGGAGGGAAAGAGGAGAAAAAATATGGAATGAAAGAGGAGAACAAGGAGAGGAGGGTGATGGAATAAAGGAGGGAAGGAGGAGAAAGATGGAATAAAGGAGGAGAAAAGGAGAAGATGGAGATGAAATGAAGGAGGAGAGGAGGGGATGGAATGAAGAGGAGAGGTGGATGAAAGAGGAGAGGAGGGAAATTAGAAGAAGGTGGAAAATTGAATGAAAAAAGGGATAAGGGAAAGAGATGGAATGAAGGAGGAAAGGAGGGGATGGAACGAAGGACGAGGTGTGGGAGATGGAATAAAGAATAAAAAGGAGGGAACTTTGAACGAAGATGAAAAGGTGAGAAAGGGAATGAAGAAGGAAGAGGGTGACAGAATGAAAAATAAAGAGAAACTAGAATGAAACGAAGGGGGAAGATAAAATAAAGTGAAGAGGAATAGACGAGAAAAGAAGGAAGATGGGATAAAAAAGAAATGGGAAAAAACAGAAGGTCTGAAGAAAATGGATACAAATCGAGGATGGGAAGATATATAGACGAGGAAATATGAAAAGAAAAAGAACTAAATGAGGCAAGAGAACAAGAGAAACAGGAGATGGAAGGGAGAAAAGGGGGAGTGGTATAAAGAAAACAGAAAAAAAGGAAACACATAGAAAAGACAACTAGATGGGAGGTGCAAAAACGATGAAATGAATGAAATAGAGAAAGGAAATAGAATAAAACAAAAAACTGAAACGAGGAAGTGAAAGAAGGGAATGGAAGAAAGAAGAAAAAAATAAGAGATGGGTTCAACTTTCTGCCCTGCTGATTAAGTCAAGAAAGAAAAATGAGAGAAAGAGAGAGAGAGAGAGAGAGAGAGGCACGAAAAGCGAGAAACAAAATGAGAAAATATTAACAAGAAGATAAAAGGGAGTAAAAAGGAAAAGGAATTTCGCTACTGACTTGGAGTGCTAGGAACGCTTTCGTGACCTTAGAGGGTTTCAAATGCTATGTGACTTTTCCCTCGGAAGATCTGCGCTAAAATGGGAACGTGTTTACCCTTTTGATATGACGCGATCAGCACTCAGGTGTCAATAAACAACAAGCGAGTTTGGTCCTTGGGAAATTGGCTGAGTGACTCTCCCATTGACGTAATATTGTGTTAGCATTCTGTGTCTTTTTTCGCAACGTTTACAGTTTTGTTTACAATCAGCTGCGCCCATGGAAATATTTATATGTGTTTGTGTGTTTGTTTGTGTGTGCGTGCTGTGTTGTGTGTGTTGTGTGTTTTGTGTGTGTGTGTGTGTGTGTGTGTGTGTGTGTGTGTGTGTGTGTGTGTGTGTGTGTGTGTGTGTGTGTGTGTGTGTGTGTGTGTGTGTGTGTGTGTGTGTGTGTGTGTGTGTGTGTGTGTGTGTGTGTGTGTGTGTGTGTGTGTGTGTGTGTGTGTGAGAAAGAGAGTGAGAGAGAGAGAGAGAGAGAGAGAGAGAGAGAGAGAGAGAGAGAGAGAGAGAGAGAGAGAGAGAGAGAGAGAGAGAGAAAGAAAGAGAGAGGGTGGGAAGAGAGAGAGAAGTAAGAGAGAGAGAAAACCAACCATTTTATTTTACATTAATTCATTCCATGACATCAGCTGATTCGCGGAAGGTTCTGCAGCATCCAATAATACCCCATTCTCTTCTCTCTCGCTCTCCCTCCCCCGTGAAGCAGCTGGTAAAGTCAGCACTTCATCCCGAGCAGAAAAGGAGTGAATCGCCAGAGATCTTAAGACTATTGCCCATTTCGTCTAATCCCGCGGAGAGAGTTTCTCGACTCTCAGTGGACGGAAATCACCTGCGTGCCGCCTTGCAGGTATTGCAGCTTGCGGCTATTACGGATGTATTATGGCTATTATCAGAAAATATATATATTGCTGAGTTGCAACACTTGGTACGATTGAAGAGGTAAACGTATTAGTCTGTCATACTTAAAACACGTTTTTTTTTCATCGAATGCCTCACGTACAAGAATTCATGCTAACGCAGGTCATTTCGCGTGACAGCATAAAGCGCTTAAGTATTTACCAAGGTTATGAAAAAGTCTTTTGCGGTTTCAAGTACCTGCCACTAGGACGGCTTCAGGTCGTACTTAGTATAACCGAATTCGGAACTCACACGGTGGGGACGTAGTTAGCTCATTTAGGTAATTATGACCACGTCTTCTGAATGCTAATGGAAGAGACATTTTCTCATATGATGCAAGGCCACTGTAGTTAGTTATAAGACGACGGAGAACGCTTCTCGCTTGTGGAGGGATCTCGCCTCGATCTCTTGCGATATTATGTTGCGGTAAATTGCAGGGAGATTATGCGTGGGTGTCAGACTGCAGTGGCTTCCGTACAGGATATTGCAAGGACGGAACAAATTATCTCTATATTACATTAGAGCATGATGAAACACTTGATCAATCTATGATTAGTCAGTAATTAACAATAATTACCAGTAATTATCATGCAGCTAAAGCAAAATAATTAGCCAAGCAATAAACAGATTGTCACTAAAATGTGGTATTTAAGAATTAATACGCTATTGAGAGAGTCAATCCAACTGCAGTCCTTAACTACTGCAATCTGAGCTGCAACACTGATTTCGATAGCCATTGCATCTATTTACTAAATATTTCCATATCTTTAATGCCGCTATTTTCATTATTCTAATCTTTTCTTTCTTCATCTATCGTGCTGGCAATTCATAATTACTAATAATATCTCTCTCTCTCTTCGAAAAAAAAAGAAAAAATCAAAACTCAAAGTGTGTGTATTGCCACGCACTACCACACCTTCGACACTTCTATGAAGCTCTGAATATTACAGAATTTAAAGAGAACAACCACACGAGATAACTGTGAGTGAGAACTGCCAAGCCGCGCACAAAAATAAAACAAAAAATAAGTGACACCCGAATACACGATCCTGATCTAGCAATACGATGTTTGATATGGTTATATATATATATCTGAGGATTATGTCACAATCCCCCTAGAGAGAGAGATATCTGACATGTACACGTTATCTGTTCCTGGTTCGGATAATTATTAATCCCGGATGAAGGCAGATCAAGTATATGATGCCTAAGCCATGCTGCGGTGGATTCAGTTGATATTAGCATACGTTTATGAGTGCACAATATAGTTAGATTTATATCTACACACACATACACACGCACGCACGCATAGACAGACACACGCGCCCACGCATAGACACACACACACACACACACACACACACACACACACACACACACACACACACACATATATATATATATATATATATATATATATATATATATATGAGTGAGAAAGAGAGAAAGAGACAGAGAGAATAACAAAGACAGTGACCAGCATACCTCTAAATCCGCCTCGTAGACAAGGTAACAAAACTTTGCTCTTCATAGATATTTAATGAAGTGCTCCTTGTAACTCATCCATTACGGCCTCACGCATTAATGTGGCGAAAGTTGCAATATGAAAATGTTGGAAGAATCATGATGCATTAGCCACGGTCTACTTCTCTATATGATAAAAATAGTAGACATAGTAAAAGTAATAGGGTTTGTGGTGGTGATGGTGACGGTGATGGTGATGGTGACGGTAACGGTGATGATGATGATGATGATGATATTGATAACAATAACAATAATAACTGCACTGCAATTCGCATCTATCTTTCTATCCATCCATCTATCTACACACATACCCACACACATACACAATCACCTCCTCCCCCTCCCCCCCACACACACAAACACCCCCCCCCCCTCCACCAATAGACACACACACATACGCCCCCACCCCTCGCACACACACACACACACACACGGCCACCTGTCAGACACACCTGCCAAGACCCAGCCCCTTTGCAACACAAGGGGATCGATCCCGTCTGAGCCCCTGACATCTTAAGACAATACCAAGGATCATCTGGCTTAGCCCTTCCCCCTTCTCCATCCTTGAAGGACGAGCATTCAATAGAGAGTTGGTGTGAGAGACAGGACCTCATCCTCGAGAAGAGCCGACGAGGAGGAGAGGAGGAGGGAGAAGGGTGGTCTATGGGAAGGGGGGAGGAGGAGGAGGGAGAAGGGTCTTTGGGAAGGGGGGGGGGGAGGAGGAGGAGGAGGAGGAGGAATGTTGAACGTGAATATGTATGTTATGTGTTTATGTGTATTTAGTTATGTATATATGTTTTGTATTTGCTTGTGTGTGTGCGCGCAGAGAGAGACAAGCAGACGTAAAGACCGACTAAAAGGAAGGCATATATACAGATAAACATATCTTTCTATCTATATCTGTATTCATATCTAAATCTATCTGCATATGTATACATACGTGCGCTGAGATCTATACCGTGTTATCTTTATCAATATCAATACGTCGATACCTGTATTTACAGCAATCGGTCTCCCTCTCCCTCCCTCCCTCTCTCTCTCTCTCTCTCTCTCTCTCTCTATCTATCTATCTATCTATCTATCTATCTCTATCTATCTATCTATCTCTATCTATCTCTCTCTATCTCTCTCTCTTCCTCTTTTTTTTCTCTCTCAACTATCTCCCTCTCTTCCTCTCTCCCCCTCCCCCTTCCCCTCTCCCTCCCCCTCCCCTTCCTCGCCCTCCTTCTACCTCCCTCTCCCTTTCCCATTCCATCTCCCTTACTTTCACTCACACTCTCTCACCCGTACTCTCTCCCTCACCCTTACCTTCACCCTCACCCCCACTCCATCCTCACCCTCACGCATCTTTGTTTATCAAGACAATAAAGTACAAAAAAAAAATTCCTTATTCATAAAATACACGTATATAATGCATAACATCCTCGAAAAGACAAAGCACACGAGATCGGTGATGAAAAGCGGATACAGCCATTGTTCAAAGCCAAAAAAAAAGAAAAAGAAAAAAAAAAGTTTACGTGCTACTACCCGTCTCCCGTGCCATTTATAGGCACTCATAATGACACGTTGTTGCTTACACTGACAAGAAGTGTGGCAAGGCTGGGCTGGTACGTTGAGAATGGGTGTTAGATTCCGAAAGTTTTATTTTTTTCGATTTTTTTTTTTTTTTTTTTTTTTTTTTTTGTGTACGTTCGTTGCATCTCTTGGGGTTTTGTTGTTTATGATGGTTTAGGTGGGACGAGTGTGTTAGTGTGTGTTTGTGTGTATGTGTGTTTGTGTGTGTGTGTCTTTGTGTGTGTGTTTGTGTGTGTGTAACTATACAGACATAGCCAAATAAAGATAGAAAGAATAAAGAAATGGACTGATCTACTTGTGCAATATACATCCGAAGCTAATCATCCGCTAAAAAACTACAAACACAGATAACCTGAAAAAATATATATATAATCGTCCAAAGCCACAAAAATGTTATGGTAGAAAACAAAACACAAAACACAAGCCCCAGACACGCCCTCTTTGTTAAGAAAAAAAACGATCAAACCTTCAATATTTCTGGTTATTCTCACTGTGAAAGTAGGTCGGTAAGTTTTGGAAATATTTGCATCTAAATGTAATAACACTCTTTTTTGTATTAGCATTACCATTCATATCGACAGAATCCATCATTGAGAAACGATCAGATAAAAATTTATTGCCGAGATAAACAGGTGATCATAAGGCCGTATAAATTTTGTTATTTGTCCATATGGATTTCACACGTGTGAATACACGGTTCGAAAATTGCATCGGAAATATAATTCATACATAAAACACGGATGTACAATAATGATACATCGACATGATGAATCTTAAATACATCTGCAAAAGTCACTTTTTGCTGCTAGTAGAGCACGCGAAACTATTGCATGTTTAAAGGTTAATTGTGTGTGTGTGTGTAAACTCCTCCACTCCCGAAGATATACAATTCCTGAGATCGGTTAAGAGACCAATTTGAAGGTAATTTGAATAGCGAAGTCCAGAGGCATCCTATCGGCCAATCAGCATTCCGTAACTGAAGAACCCATTCCTCTTTGATCAAAGGATCTCCCGAACTCCCCTGTCGGAAGCTTGGGTTCTCTCTAAACAAAGAAGGGGAATTACTGTAAAATCGACTATGCACTTTCTGGCTATCCTTCCTAACGTTACACCTTTCTCAGCCTCGATTCTATTTCCTTCACCCTTACCTCCTGCTTACTCTCATTTCTCCCCTTCATTCTTACCTCCTCGCCCGTCACTCTCCTTTTCTGCCCCTCATTCAAACGTCCTCTCAATTCTCCTTTTACCCTTACTTCCTAACTCTTACCCCCCCCCCCACCTTCTCACTCTTACCTTCTAAATTCATCTCCCTCACTCTCACCGCTACCTCCCTTTCATTCACTCTCACCTCCTTTATCTCCTTATTTTTCTCTCCTTGCTTCCTCCCTCTCATTCCTACCATCCTCCCTATACTTACCCCCTCTCCCCTACCTCTACCCTCCCCCTATCCCCCCCCCCTCCAACACACCGCCAAGCCACCTCGCATCTGACTACCTCGTAATCAAGGGTTAGTTTGGGTAATACAACCACCGCATCACCTCCGCACTAGCCATCCATTATCCGTTAATCACCCAAATTCGAGCTTAAATGGTGGTTAGCCCCTTAGCTCACAGGGTGTAACAACCGGTGACGTCAGAGAGTGCCCTCCAGCTATGTTAATTGGTCGCCGTGTTGGTCTAAAGTGGAACTACCTGACCCTTCGTCCCGATTGGTGGCCGAGATAATGGAACTGTCCGAAAGGGTGTTTTCGAGGTGGAGAAAGAGGGAATAGTGGGAGAAGAAGAGGGGAAGGGAAAGAAGGGTATATTCGTTTGGTTGGATGTAGGCGAGGGAGAGAGAGAAGGAATGGAGGAGGGGAGAGAGGGGAAGAAAGAGTAGGATTCCAAGTGATAACAATAATGATAATGATAATCATTATCATCACTATCATTTTTATAAAAAGATGGAAGCTGGGAAATCAGTAAAGACTCTCATAAACACTGTATTCCTAAGATCACCCTTCGAACTACCCCGTTAAATGGCTGAAGGTCTCCTGGTGGCGAGGGTGAAAGGCTGCGTGAGTGCTAGGGCGTGGCGAGCTTGCTCTGACGCGGCTAAGGTAGGTGGGTGTTAGGGGGGGGGGTGTGTGTGTGTGTGTGTGTGTGTGTGTGTGTGTGTGTGTGTGTGTGTGTGTGTGTGTGTGTGTGTGTGTGTGTGTGTGTGTGTGTGTGTTCGTGCGCGTTTGCACTCGCGCGTTTGCACTTAAGTAATTATAGATGGATAGGAAGAGTGGTGATGACTTAGTGATGAGGAAGAGTTCAGGTCTGGAGAAGGGGGGAGGGAGGGGTAGGCGAGATAGTATGGCCGGGAAAGAATGATGAGTGAGTGATGATATTTTTAAAGGTTACTGGGAAACATGAAGGCGAACCGGAGAATGGAAGAGTTTTCGTGATAACGATGAAAGTAATCATAAGATAAACAATGATGAAAGAAATAACGAGAGAAATACTATCAAATTATTATATCATCACTATTGATAGAGTTGTTATGATCACTATTTCTTCTATGACTATCATGGCTGTAACCGTTATCATTTATATATGACAATAATAGTAATTAAAACAATAATAATCACAATGTCATCAATAATGTTAACAAAATAATAGTAATAACAATGATGAGAATGATAATGATAATAACAACAATAATAAGAACAGCAATAATAATAATAATAATGATAACAGTAACAAATACAAATAATGATATCACATCAATGATACTAACGATGATGAAACAACAAAAACAATATAAATGAAAATGAGATAGATAACAACAACATTGAAAATGCCTTCCAAACGATCGGAAAAGGTCAAGGGAAAACAAGGTGAGCTTGTGAAACAGAGCAATAAAGTGTAGAAGCGAATGCGAAGCGAAGAATTAGTTGTAACGTTGTGCCGTGCATTGTGGGAATGGCACCGAGATTGGTGGCGGTGGCAGTTGTTGGAAGGGTGTGTTGGTAGGAGCTTTTCTCTCTCTCTCTCTATCTCTCTCTCTCTTTCTCTCTCTCTCTCTCTCTCTCTCTCTCTCTCTCTCTCTCTCTCTCTCTCTCTCTCTCTCTCTCTCTCTCTCTCTCTCTCTCTCTCTCTCTCTCTGTTCAATGTTGAACACAGAGTCATTGGACACTAGACATGTGAAATTCCATATCTTATTTAGCGAGTGGCCACCTACACTCACAATATGTCGAGAGAAAAAAATAAATATATTCACGTTTTTTTTCGCGGTTTCCCCACAGGCCATTGTAGTCATTCTGACCAAATGTCATTGAGGTATGAAAAAATGGTATATAAAGTGGATTACCTTTGTTATGGGACATGTCGAAGTAAAAGTAAAAACCACTGTGACAGACATAACCCCAGTAGTATGAGTAGCAGTAGCAGGTATAAGGAGCATATACTTACTAGTACTCTTTAAAGGATATGTTAACAGCAATTAGAATAGTGCAAATGACATGAAGAGTAAGATCACGTGAAAGAAAAGACTAAACAGGAGCGCCGTCCAGAGTGAAAGCAGGAAGCTGTCCTCATCACCTAAACTCGGGGTCTCGTTGAACCCTTTATGCTACCCGAGCCACTCTGGTCCTTTCATATCTTCCTTGGTGGTCCTGGTATCCTCTGACCTCCTGCTGACCCTACCTATACACCCTGCCACGCCCTTCCTCGCCCTGCAGGCTTGGTTTCCAGGGGTTACTCGTGGCACAGCGGGACGGTCATCGCGTACTCAATCCCTTTTGTAAACAAGGTGAGAACAACCACCCGGCGAGAGGTAATCGTAGCCCCTCGAGAGAACGCTAACGGAGCGGACGTCTAAGAGACAAACTAATGCCAGGCGCGTCAGTACAATGGATATGTCTCGTCATAGGAGGTAGATCGATGCTGATCCCTATTATGTAAATGGGCTTTTGGATTCCATGCGCACGACGGGTTTCTAGTATTTTTCCGCAGCAACCTTTTCCGTCGATAACATCCGCCGGGAATGAAGAAATCACCGTTAAAAAACTCTCTTCCAGTTCGATTTATCGCCGCATTTCCATTCCTTCTTGGGAGGCGATAGCACGAAGTCTTTTTTTTTCTCTCTTTTTTTATTCCCGTAGAACTTTCAACTACGCTCCTTTTTGTGTACGCACTGCCCCTACATGTCTGCTCGCGTGTCCTCGGCTGCCCCGTACAAAGTAACCGCAAATGTGAGGAGGACGAAACCGCAATAAAGAAGCAGAGAAAAAAGGGGCGATTTGTAACACGGAGGGCAAAGGTGCCGAAACCTTATTAGGAGGATAGTGGGGGAGAGGGAGATGCGCCCCCACCCCCCTCAGTCCCCCTCACCCCTCGTTTCTCAAGAGGAGGGGGGGGTGATGCTCCCCTTAACATACCCTCCTCCACCTTATTCAAACCCCCCTCTCCCCCCCACTCACACACACCCTCCATCACCTCGCACCCTACTCTCCCTCCAGACCACCAGACACTCTGCTACCTCATAAGGCGTGATTTATCCGCAACTTATGAGCGCCGTCTCAATATCTTAGCGGTGTCCCAATATTTCACCAAATGCCTCTGACCAGAGTCCCCAGTGTGAAATATTTTAAGAACTATGACGTGTTCGAGATTAATGCAGATATCACGGACGGAAAAATATATTCCCCCTCACGCAGGAATGCACAAGTGATCCGCACAGTCACACACGCACACGTATGCACATAATCTGGACACGCACATGTTACGTGAATGACGGTGCACGCGATCGCTGAGAGAGGGCGCACCGATGCATCCGGACATTGCTAAGAGGGTGAGTAGCGAAATCCTTCAGCATTTTGTAAGATGTCTGTCATGTGACGATTAAACGGGATTTAACCATGCAATTTGTTTCATAGAAGACGGATGGAGATAATGGTGGTGATGATAATGTGTATTTGAGTTTGTCTGTGTGTTTGTCTGTGTCTGAGTATGTGCGTGAGTATGTGCGTGCGTGTGAGAGCGAGAAAGAGGGAGAAAGAGGGAGCGAGAAAGAGAGAGAGAAAGAGGGAGCGAGAAAGAGAGGGAGAAAGTGATAAAGGAAGATAAAAGAGAGAAAGAAAGAGGGAGCGAGAAAGAGAGAAAGAAAGAGGGAGCGAGAAAGAGACAAAGAAAAAAAAGAGCACCATATTTGTGCGTTCTGAGTGTGTCCGCAGAAAAGACCCAGAGCAAAGTCAGAGCCCACGGACACAGAACAACCTCTTCCGTTCCTCCTTGCTCAACTCCACCAGCCCATTCCACATCTCATCCACATCTCAGCTGACTTAAGAAAGATTCAACATTCATATGATCACGCACATGTAAGGAAACTGACATGGATTATAAACGACGAAAATAAATGTAGGAAAACTCATAAAAGAGAAGAGGTAAGAGGATACAAAAAATAAAAACAATAAAAAAATGGAGGACTGACGTGGAAAGAAAATAGAAACAACGTACGAAATAATATAAAATAAAAAGATAAAGTGAATAAATGAATAAAAAAACGCGGGTAATACGAAGAGTAAAATTTCGAAACTGTAGACCGAGATTTTTGCACCACAGTTTCGCAGTCGTAGTTATATGATATTACCGGGATATCTGCAATGGAAATTACTTTTTTCCGTACTGTAAAATCTACATCTCTTTAGCAGTTGCAATTATTGCAACACAATTTAAAGTTTGGCAATAAAGAAAAAAGAGTATGAAGAGAGAGTCCAAGTACTGGCGTGAGTCATAGTAGGGTGGAGTGTAATACTGAGTATATTATTTACATAATTGCTATTTATGTGAATTTTGTATGAACATCAACACATACACACACAAACACACATACATTCACACACACACAAACGCGCGCGCGCGCGCGCATATTATGTGTATGTATGTGTATTTATGTATGTATGTATGTGTGTATGTATGTATGTATATGTGTGTATGTATACATACATACATGTATATATACATATATATATACATAGTTTCAAAAGAAAACCCCAAACAAAACCCGCCAATCCATCCGGCCATCCGACCCCTAACTCTCCGGATAAAACCTCCGAGCATCCCGACCGGACTTCCTTGGCCAATGACAAGAACAGAAGCCGCATCACTAATCGCACACTTTCGCTTCCTCTCTGATTCGCTCTCCGCTGCCTGATAAGACCGATGATTGCAAAATCTCTTGTTGTCAGATGGACGAATCTACTGTGCTGACATCATTGCAGGGGTTGAGCTTCAGTTACAGGTTGAATGTATAATTATATTTCTCAACTACCCCCCCCCCCGCCCACTTACCCTACCCTTCCCACTCTTCACTTCCCCCTTACCTCTCTCGCTCTTTACTTCCCCCTACTCCTCCAATTATCCACTCTCCCCTACACCTCCTATTCTCCACTCTCCCCTACACCTCCTATTCTCCACTCCCCCCAACACCTCCCCATTCTACATCTCCCTCTCCTAGTACCCCCCTCCCCCTCCTAGCCTCCCCCAAGGTGCAATTAATTTTCATTGGATGTTTTGGTCTTTGGTATAGTGTCCCGAGGCATTTGTGTAAACAGATGCTCATTATTAAAGCATAAAGGCCGTAATAAGCGCTCACACGCACACTCGCACAAATGCATACATACCAGCGTCACTACTAACACAACTACGCCACACTACACCACACCACACTACACCACCCCTTTATCACATCACCACTATACCACACCAAACCAAACCAAACCACACCATACCACACTAAACCAAACTACAAGACACAACACCAAACCAAACTACACCACATCACACCAGAGAGACACAGACACGCACACTTACTAAAAAAAAAAAAAAAAAAAAAAAAAAAAAAAAAAAAAAAAAACAAGACCTCGTCCAAAGGAACAAACAGAGGAAAACGGAAGACCCGCAAAATAAATCTGAAAAATAACATTTGCCAAACAAATAAACGAGAAAGCAAAATTCAGCAAAACTGGACCTCAAACGGCGAAAAAAATATCATACCCACTTTCGAAAGACCCAAAGAGACCCTTCGATTTTATGGCTCTAATCCTTCTTCTTTTTATCTATTTTCTGCTTCTGTATTTTCTTCTTTCTTTCTCATGTTTTTTTTTCCTTTTCTTTCTGTTCTGTTTGCTAATATTATTACCGTTATCGTTATTACTATTAGTATCAACATTATGGCCATCTTTATTATTATTATCATCATTATTATTAGCATCATAATTAATACCATCATCATTATCGTCATTCTTTTCATTAACCACCATTATCATTATCATTGTCAATATTATTATCATTATAATTAATATTACTTTTATTATTATAATTATTATTAATATTATTACCATTATCATTATCATTATCATTATCATCCCTTTTATTATCATTACTATTACTATCATTATCATGATCATGGTTATCGTTATCATCATTATCATTATTGCTTTTATCATTTTTGTTCCTATCATGACCATTATCATTATTATCATTTTCAAAGTCAATTATCATCATCGTTATCATTCTCCTACTTCTCTTCTCCTTCTCCTTCTCCTCCTCCATCTCCTTCTCCTCCTCCTTCTCCATCTTCTTCTCCTTCTCCTCCTTCTCCTTCTCCTTCTTCCTCTCCTTCTCCATCTTCTTCTCCTTCTCCTTCTTCTCCAACAAGAAATGCATATCTGAACATAAAAACCTTGCTCTCTCTTAAAAAGAATCGAAGACGCTTAAGAAGAGTGTTTGCCGTTTGTCGACGAGTCATATATAAAAAAAAAATGTGTGATAGTTTTCGCTGTGGGAGATTATGTCATAAAATAGAAGAAAAAATAAATGAGACGGAAGCAGAGGAGGATGAAGTAAATGGGAGATGAAAGGATATGTGTAATGGAAATGAAGGACAAGCTATGAGTTAAAGAAAGGCGTGGGAATGAGGGAAAGAGAGGAAGAAGAAGAGGAAGTAAAGGACAGAAGGGAAGGGAAGAAAGGGGAAAAGAGGGATGGATATGAAAGACATAAACAAATAATATGAAAGAGTGAGAAATGATGAAGTAGAGAGAGGTGAAGATAAGAGATGGGAGAAAAAACGGACATGAAGGACAAGCTAAGAGTAGAAGAAAGACGTGAATATGAAGAAGAGAGAGGAAGAAGGGGAACTGAAGAAAAGAAGAAAGTAAAGAAAGGAAAATAAGGGAGATAAATGAAGGATAAACCAAGATTAAAAGAAAGAGGTGGAAATGAAGAATAGAAGTGAGGAAGAGAAAGGAGTGAAAGGAAGGAGAGAGAAAAAAAAGTGAGAGTAAACGACTCGGATGATGGAATAAGTGAAAGAGGAAAATGAGAGTACGGTGACAAGGATAAACTGAGAAGGATAAGGACTGGAGAGGGGGATAGAAGGAGATGCAAAAATAGAAAGGTATTTGAAGGACGCTGAAGAAAAAGAAAAAGGAAACAACGAAGAAAAAGACTCAAGCGTCGTGGCCCCCCTCCCACCTCCCTTCTCCCCCTCTCCCCTCTACCCTCTCCCCACCCCAACCACTCTGGCCACTCCATCGTCCACTTCTTTCTCCACTTCATTTTTTTTTTTATTATCACTACGTTTCTCTTCTTTTATCATTCTTTATCATCGCCTAAGGACACTCCGTTTATTGCATCTGTACGCATAAAGTGTGTATGTACATACATACACA
>BOPN01008534.1:0-2500 GCA_017312705.2 Penaeus japonicus | reverse complement strand
TATCAAAGAATGTTAAGGTTAGAGGTGAAGATGTACTCAGTCCATCTCACCATTACAGTAGCTAGAATAAGCATATTATTTGTGTTGTTCCTGGTTAATATTTGTTTTGTTGGTCATTATTTGTTTTACCATGTATGCTGATTTGGAAAATTGACATTTTTTGTTTTTTTCACATGTCCACTTTTGAATGCAGCTTATTTGTGGTTCCCCCTGCATAAGTGAGATAAGTAGCATGAGGTGAAGCAAGATATCTTTTTCTTTGTATCGTGCCACTAATTAGGTGTTTGAGGTAAGACTATGATTCAAAGAGGTGGTGTTATATAAGGACATTCTCTTCAAACAAATACTTTGAAAAACTGGCAGATACATCAGAAGCAAACTTTGTTTACATACTATTCTACTTTTCTATTGGTATTGCATTTCCATGCTTCCACTATGGAGTGAGTTCAAGGCAAAAACATTTGTGAAACAACAATTATCACTAGAATCCAACCTCGGTTTTATTGGTGACATAGCCCAATGTTAGAGCTCTTGCTGTGTCAGACCCCCATCCAGTCAACTCACCTGTGACTGAGTGCTGTCTTCAGCTGGAGTCAAGGTTTGGATGGAATTGAACTGGCCACCCCAGCGCATCATACCATAGTTTAGTATGCATGCTTTTCATACAGACATACCCTTAAGTCCACAAGGGTATGGGACCAACTTTGACTTTTGGTTTTGTCATTCCTCTACCTAATTTCCACTTGGTTGTTGATTCCTTGATTCCAACTTTGAAAATTTCTTGGATTTCTTGTGTGGCACTTTCTTCACTTCAGTATGGAAAACCACATTTGCAGCTAATAAAAAGATAAATTGAGGAATATACATATTTAGGAGATTGCATTTTGTTAGAAAACTAAAGTGGTGCATGCTCAGATCTGATAACTTTTTTAGGGAGAGTATATAAAAGTACAGTGTATTGGTTTGCTGCGAGACATTATATATTTGCTATATGGTATTTTGTACTTTATACAAGTTCAGAAGCTGTGGATAGTTTTCACATTTTAAAGATTGTCTTTTTTTCTTGTTTTCAGCATGGAATACCTATTTTGAATAGAATTCATTATGACAACTACCTTTTTTTAAAATCTATTTTGAGCCCCTCAATATGATTTTCTTATTTCTGAATCTAATGTTTATACTCAATGCTTCCAAAGAAAATTTTTTCAGCATTTCTAAAGAATTTTTACTTGTATCATACACAAATGTAGCTGCTGAAAAACTGTCAGTTGCTCATGTGAAGTAAATTCAGCAAGCAAATATTCAAAGGCAGAAGTAATTTTGAAGTGTCCAGAGTGTTGCTGCATATTCACTGCCATAATTAATTACATTTCGGTAAAACTGATTTTCTGCCGAGGTTCATTCTTTTTCTCTTTATTTCCAGGAAAAAAAAGACATGCTTGTTATATATATATGACCATTTTTTTTATATGGACTGGGTATAATGCAAATAAAAATATTTTGGGATATATTTTATTCTCATTACCTTTGCATACACAAATAGAAATAGACAATGCTTTCAGCTTGTATAAGAAAGAAGTTGCTTAATCAGATATCAGTGGAGAGAGAAAATTACTCTTAGCCTCCCTGAATTTTGTACTATGTACCTATTTGTACCTTTTTATGAAGTAGACATACTGTTTAAAAAATATATATATATTTTGCCTTTTGGTTTATAGAGAGACAGTATATCTGCACAGTTATTATTACATGAAAAAAGGCAATTACAGAAAACATGGATGTATCTACTATCAGTTAACCAAATGGTGGCTGGTTGCAGGAGTTGATATAAGTTGCATGTTATTTTTGTTTTGTTTTTAAAATCAGTTAAGCTTGGTCTGCCATGACCAGTCTCCAAAAAGCTCTTTATGCTAACCATCACAGGAGTGTTTGGTTCAAAACTCTTCAAAATTACTTTGGTAACTTATCTAAAGTTACTATACAGTACATGTGCGAGTGTTTATTTTAAAACCAAATATTTCTATATCATAATCAAGGAAGGTTATAATTTCCTTTCTAAGCTATTACATGCATGTAAAGGGACACATTACTTATGAGACAGTATATCTGCACAGTTATTATTACATGAAAAAAGGCAATTACAGAAAACATGGATGTATCTACTATCAGTTAACCAAATGGTGGCTGGTTGCAGGTGTTGATATAAGTTGCATGTTATTTTTGTTTTGTTTTTAAAATCAGTTAAGCTTGGTCTGCCATGACCAGTCTCCAGAAAGCTCTTTATGCTAAACATCACAGGAGTGTTTGGTTCAAAACTCTTCAAAATTACTTTGGTAACTTATCAAAACTCTTCAAAATTACTTTGGTAACTTATCTAAAGTTACTATACAGTACATGTACGAGTGTTTATTTTAAAACCAAATATTTCTATATCATAATCAAGGAAGGTTATAATTTCCTTTCTAAGCTATTACATGCATGTAAAGGGACACATTACTTA
>BOPN01008533.1:42500-43628 GCA_017312705.2 Penaeus japonicus | reverse complement strand
CTGCTCCCTTGCTCTCTCTGTCTCTCTCCTCCGCTCCCTTGCTCTCTCTGTCTCTCTCCTCCGCTCCCTTGCTCTCTCTGTCTCTCTCCTCCGCTCCCTTGCTCTCTCTGTCTCTCTCCTCTGCTCCCTTGCTCTCTCTGTCTCTCTCCTCCGCTCCCTTGCTCTCTCTGTCTCTCTCCTCCGCTCCCTTGCTCTCTCTGTCTCTCTCCTCCGCTCCCTTGCTCTCTCTGTCTCTCTCCTCATCTCCCTTGCTCTCTCTGTCTCTCTCCTCCGCTCCCTTGCTCTCTCTGTCTCTCTCCTCCGCTCCCTTGCTCTCTCTGTCTCTCTCCTCCGCTCCCTTGCTCTCTCTGTCTCTCTGTAAGTGGCCGTGATGCGGTCAGCAGGCGTTACTTGGTAGAGTTTCGTTTATCAAGCTTCGGAGGTAAAAATGTCAGTGTGACACGCGTGGTAGCAAGGAACAATCCAGACGAAGCTTGAAGTTGCCAGGGTTTATTCTGGGCATCGATGGTACAGAAGCCGAACAGCGAGTGACCCTGGTCTTTCTTGTCTCACGCAAGACTCACATAGTGGGACTGTATATTCAGGTCTTAACTGAAGTGCCATTGTAAACAAGGGTAGGCGCGTAACCGGAAGGGACTGGGCCGACACCTTATAAGGAAGCGGGAAGTCGCGGATGTCGTGGATTGCTAGAGCGACGGAAAGTAGACATAACGTGATGGGCAGGAAACCCGTGCAATAATAGAATGGCTTGAGAATACAGTACATAGTGAAAGAACATAATGGCATGATACATATATAAGTAATAATATATATTAGATATAATAACAATGATGCATGGATATACAGTAATATATTGGGTAACAAAGAACGCTAAGATAAATATCAATAATGCATATATAGTTATAGATAGGTAAGATAAATAACATAACTAAATTGGTTGTATTAGTTACAAGTAGTGCATTGTACAGTGCACAGTGCTTCCACTCTCTCTGTATGTCCCCCCCTCTCTCTCTCTCTCTCTTACTCTCTCTGTATGTGTCCCCCCCTCCCCCCTCTTTCTCTCACTTACTCTCTCTGTATGTCTCCCCTCCCCTCTCTCTCTCTCACTTACCCTCTCTCTATGTCTCC
>BOPN01008533.1:12500-30000 GCA_017312705.2 Penaeus japonicus | reverse complement strand
GTATACTTCATGTCTGTCCTTGTGGGAAGAAAAAAAAAAAAAAAAAAAAAAAAAAAAATCACAATTTATGTGATTCAAACGAAAATTCACTTTACTTTCCAGTATTTTTTTTCATCCTAAACAGCATCCGTTTATACTAACTAGATCTGAAAATCAAGATTAATTGTCACGCCCATGCCTTGTGGTTGAGCAAGGAGATAGAGAAAAATAGATAGATAGATAGATAGAGAGAGAGAGTTCTAAGAACTGCACTTTCAAGACGTTGCCATTTACGAGACTTATATTAAACTGAATACATTACGCAGGAGTGGGCAAACTTTTCAGTGCAAGGACCACATTAAAAAATTCACAATTTTATAGGGCTGCATGGTGTATTAACGAGAATTATTGATATTTATAATAGACAAAATAAAAGGCTTGGTTGAAATACTTTACAGTTAATCTCTTTGGCCTCTGCCAGGACATTGAATGGATTCAAATGAAAGGCAATACAATCATTGGCGCGGTAATAGAGTTGCCAGATTAGCCATTTGCGGGTAAAGCGTTAATGTTCACAATATTATTTGGCGTAGCTTGGTATCTTTCTTTGTAAAATTTACAAACATTTGGCGGGGATCATGAATTCCTTTGGCGGGCCGGGGCCGGGGTCGCAGTTTGCCCACACCTACGTAAAGTAATGCGCTGGATTTGTAATCACTTAGATAACAGCATGACTCGCCTGAGGCCACACGGGGCAAGGAAATATGGGATGTGGATGCCATGAATCCTTTCTTTCTCAGGATCGAACTCTGTCTCGCCATTCCGTTGGCTTTGTTACCGACTTCGTCACATGAGGAAGAATAGGGAGGAGAGTGTGCAACGAGAAAGAGAGAAGGGTCCTAGGAGGCAGAGGCATGCGGTTGGGGAAAGGATCGCTCTCATCGTCAGCCTCGAATCTGACGAACGGGAAGTTTCATTTTTATTCATACACAAAGGTGAAAAGATTATGGGTATATGTGTTGACTGAAGTTCATATTGGTATAACCGGACGACTTTGGAAATTGCAATCTGGGTGAATACAAAGGTTTAATAAAGAAGAGAAAAGAGGTTATTTATAGCATAGGCCTACCAAGCCGTCTGGTAGCTCAATGGTAGCGTGTCGACTTCACATCCCCGTGGTCGGTAGATCGAGTCCCGTCCAAACACGCGAATTTCCACTGTCACCTGGCGGTGTGGTGAATGGTAACCGTGATGGAAGCTAGGTGCCGTAATCGCTCGTGTTTACATGCCTTTCGTGCTTCGTCTGATTATTTGTTTCGTGTTTTATTTGTTCGTTTGTCCTTTGTTCAGTTTATGTTAGTATCCGTTCATAAAATAGATTGTTCTTGTTCGTTTCACATGGCAGTTTTTATATCTTCGTTGATGTAGCGTAAATTTTAGCCTATTTGTTTTTGAATTGCCGTCCTGGCATTCTACAAGCATTTTTCGTTATGTAATGGCACACCTCAGATGGACTGCCCGTTTTCTGGTGGACTGCCCCATTGTTAGATGGCGTTACCACCATAGCCACATGCCCTCATACCCATGTGGATGGGTGAGAGCACTGTTCAGCGCCATCACTCACGGTTGTGTTGCAGCTTGGGGCAGGTCGCAGGATTTTTGCCTTCGGGTGTCGGCCGTTTCTTTTGCTCTGCTTGTGATCCACCCATAGTCTCCGAAGTATGACATGCATTGTCGGATCTTATTAATTAAAGCACATTTCTTAACTAGCACGGGGAATTAATGCTAACTTAACAACCTCACGGGTTTATGTGGTGGAAGACTTTGCTTGCTACCGGCCTTGCTCGCTTTTGTCTTGTCTTTGTATTTTAATCAGTTTATGTAACTGTGTCACAAAGTGGCCTCTTTAGCCACATATTTTATGAGAGTACTTTATTTGTATTTTATGAGAGTACTTTATTTGTATTTTATGAGAGTACTTTGCTTGTATAATTATTTCAAGTATTGAGCTTTAATAAATGTATCAAGTCTTGTTGCAATGTTTTGGTTACCCTGCACACTGATCCCCATAAGACATCCAAACAATTCAATTCACTTTGTAATCAGTTAATAAATGTATTCAAGGAATTAAGACAACAGATATTAGTTGCTTTAATCAATTGTGAATAAAGTGAACTGGCCTAAGATTCAGTTCGTTAAATGGGTACGACAACCATTTTTGGCGGCAGCGGTTAGGATCATGTGCAGAGCAATTAACGGATATAGATTATCATGTGTAAATAAACCAACTTCTAACCCGTTCTTTTTGTAAGTTCATTATTCTCTTTCATGTCTGTTATTGTGTGTCTCATGTCTAATGCTTTCCTATGCCCGATGTTCTAATTGTTTTGTGGGTGTATATTAATCTGTTATGCAATATTTACTTGGCTGTGTTATTTGAAATACTGTGACTTGAAGTGTAAGCTTGAAGTGCGGAAATGAATATTGATTTATTGAAATAGTTGAATCTTCAATTGACAGAGCAAGATGGGTCGCAAGAAGGACGGTCTACCAGAGGGAGCAGCCGGTGGCTCGACAGAAAGGGAACAGGAGACGTCAGGTTCTACTGATTTGTCTAGTCTGGAGGAGATTTTGCAAACCCTAACTTCTAAAATGGATACTTTTCAGACTTCAATACAAGACACGAGGCAGAAGTGTGCTGATGCACTGAGCCGGATGGAGGGACAAGGTGCAACGAATCAGCAACAACAAGGATACAATGATAAAATAACTAAAGAATTAGGAAATATTAGATCTTTACTTCGGGATTTATGTCGCCGACCATCCCAATTAACTACAACCAGCTGTGGAACTGACGATGTTGCAGAGTTGAGTGCAGAGAATGAGGCTGCTTCCGCAACTACTGTCATCCCTGTTGGGCAGCCCCTTCCACTAAACCAAATAGGTGACTATTATTCCTGGAACTGGAATGGACTATTATTCTGGAACTCAAGTCGTTGTTGTCGAGCCTCGTAATCAGATTCCAGTTTTTGAAGCAAAATCACCAGTTGCAAACCCTTTAGAGCGGAATAATTAATTGGACTACTGGCTTAGACAAATTGAGTTGCAGTGTCACCCCACAGATGATGAGACTCGCATTCGTGCTTCTCGGATGCATTGCAAAGGTGATGTAGAGCGTGTCATCAATTCTTCTTTATTTTTTGGTGTAGTTTCTTGGGAAGACTTCAAGGCCAAAGTTCAAGCAAAGTTTCGTGTTACATCTAGTGCAACTAAATTTCTTAGTTTGCTTGCTTCCAAATACCTGCAGGATGACCAGTCGCCTCAAGATTTCCACTTAGAAGTTTAGTCAGCCTCTTTATCAGGACAGCAGGATTACTCATCCTTAGGTGACGTAAGTGAAATAATAAGACGTACATTCTTGGCAGGCCTTCCACCATACTTGCAATCAGCAGTGGCATCCCTTGACCAGAGTAATATGGAAGATTTAGTAGCTGCTGCTCAGCGTGTTTGGACTGTTTGGCAGAGAGCATGGCAACCAAGCATCACTCGGTATGGTACTTGACCAGAGCAAAGTGTAGAGTTTACCAATCCACCTTTAGAAAATGGTAGCACTCAAGTGGCAGCTACAGCTCGTGTAGATCTTACACCCTATGGCTATTATCATTGTGCCCAAGGACACCGGACTTCAGAATGCCGTATGAAGCCTGAGGGTAATGTCTGCTGGAGATGTAAAAGGTTTGGCCATGTTTGTCAGCATTATCCCTTTCGTAAACCAGAAAGGAGGGCTCCTACATTGGACCCCACCATCATATCAAGCAATTCCTTAGGAACAACTGAGCAGTCTAGAAGCTCAGACTAGTAATGGCAGACCACTGGTAACACTCATTGTAGACGGACACCCTATTCGCTGCTTAATTGATACTGGAAGTGAAGTTACATTGCTTAACCCACACTGGACAGGTGGTACAGTACTGTACCGGTCATTCAAAAGCCCAGTGGCCGGGCGGCACAATATTGTGCCAGCCATTCAATTGATTTAGGCCTAATAATTCGAACGCCCCGGCATTGTGACATTCAAGGCTAGAATTCCCCCGTCGTGGATGGGTTAAGACTACTTCTCAGCACTATCTACACTAGCTGATGGCATAAACCAACACGATTTCTGGCTGGAGTAACAGGTACTAATTTGTCAGTAGAGAGGTAGATGCAAGGATTTCTGTCTCCACAAATAAGTCTTTTGTCCATCGTGTCTGTCTTGTTGAAGGTATTTCATTCCCAGGTGAGCTTTTGGTGGGTACAGACTTGTTGAGACGATTTGAGTATAGTCTTGTGGGTGGTCCTTCCTCACGCTCTGGTTACCTTAAGCTTGATGATGTTATCCTTCCAGTTACATATACAGATACATCATCTTTAGGAATTCATATTATCTCTACACACAGAATGTCCATAAGCAATGAACATTTGTGCCCGTCAAACTGTTTAACCAAAGTGGCTCATAATAATATTGTGTATGTTCAGAAGAAAGTAACAGTTCCTCCCAGGTCTGGTGGATTTATTCCTGTCGCTGTATCGTCTACTGTTCAATCTCAGGATTATTTTCTAATTGAGCCAATATCTACAGTTGTGGCCATTCCCTGTGCTGTCATCTCTCCAATGAAAAAGATCTTAATCTGGGTGATTAATCTACAGTCACACCCAGTGATACTTTGTAAAGGTACTTCCCTTGCCCATCTCCTCCTTGTCACCGCCAGTGATGTTATAGATGCTGCATCTTTAGACGAGTCAAAGTCATCGGCCAGCAGCCCAGTAATGGTTGAAGCACAAGCTACATCTAGATATCCGACAGAACAGCTTAACATATCTCAAGATGATTTTGACAAGTTATTTGGTGAACAGGACTTTGGGTGTAGTGATGATCAACTCATGGTCTTTCCAGGAACTTCACTTGACCATGACAGTGGAAAGAATGTTGCTACTGTGTCTGTGCCAGCTCTGACTAATCTACTAATCTCCTAATCTCCTAATCTTTAAGTGTTGATGGAACAAGTAATAAGGTAGCATTGCCATGCTTAGACCATCTAGAAGCTTCAGAACGAGTACGTATAGAAAGTCTTTTACTAAAGTTTCCAAATCTTTTCAGCTCTGATATTACAGATATTGGAACACGTGTTATCCATCATATTCCAATCGGAGATGCCATGCCTACTATTACACGTCAGTAGAGATTACCCCATATGGCAAGACAAGTATTCAGGGAACAGTGTGATATAATGGAGGAAGCTGGAGTGATAGAACCCTCAACCAGCCCGTGGCTTTCACCAGTGGTACTTGTGAGAAAGAAGGATGGTTCTGTAAGATTCTGTGTATACTTTAGATATCTAAATACACTCACAGTGGCCAATAGTTACCCATTGCCTCCAATCCAGCAAATGTTAGATGAGCTCAATGATTCTACCATATTCACTTCTCTTGATGCTCGAAGTGCTTATTGGGCTATCCCAGTAGCACCTGATGATAGGTCAAAAACGGCTTTTTCAGATGGTGATCGAGTGTTCCAGTTTTGTAGAATGCCGTTTGGCCTCCGTACTGCACCTCAGACTTTTCAACGCACAATTAATCTTGTGCTTGCAAGTGCACTAGGTAAGCATACTGCTGCATACTTAGACGATATTGTTGTCTTTTCCAGAGGTTTACAGCAGCATCTTAAAGACTTGGAAGAAACATTGAAGTTAATTCATGCTGCTGGTCTGCAACTAGACCCAGACAAATGTGAAATTGATGTACACCATTTTAAATTCCTGGGACATATAATTTCTGAGAAGGATATACTGCCAAACCCTGATAAAGTCGCCACCATAGCAGATATGCCCAGATCTAAGGATGCCAAGGGTGTAAGGTGCTTTTTGGGAGCTTCAGGCTTTTTCTGGCACCATATTAAGAACTATGCTACAATTGCCTCTCCACTCTTTCAGCTAACTCGAAGAGATGCAAAGTTTTAATGGACCTCAGATGCTCAACAGTCATTTGATAAACTGAAAACTGCTTTAGTTTCCGCTCCAGTTCTACGTAACCCATGTTATGAGAAGCCTTTTGAGGTGCATATTGATGCTTCGAAAGTGTCTGTAGGTGCCTGCTCTCACGTGCAGCAGCCTTTGCATCAGTGAACATTGAAACCATGGACCCAACTTTACTCAGGGTAGAACAGAATAAGGATCCAGTATTATCCGGAATTATTATATATCTAGGTGGACAATTACCAAATAGTGAGCTTACAACTCCTATCTGTGAATTTGAAATAAGTAATGGGTTTCTATACCATTTTTGTGAGCATAGTGACCGTCTTCTCTGACAAGTTGTGGTGCCAGTGCAGATTCAGTGGTCTGATCTACGTTTGGCACATTGTTCACCATTAGCGGCTCATCCAGGTGTGTTTCGAACCTATACTAAGGCAAAGCAACTGTTTTAGTTTCCCAATATGATTTCCAGGACCAAGCAGTTTGTCCAAGAATGCCAAGGGTGCCAGATCCGTAAGGGTTGTGCTACAAAGAATGCACCCCTTGCTTCAGCACCTGAAGTCAGCCATCCGTTGGAGCGTGTTTCAGCAGATCTTATTCATTTACCACAGTCTACACATAGTAACTTTTATGTATTGGTGATTGTAGACCATCTTAGTCAATTTGTGGAATTGATACCTCTTCCAGACAAGAAGGCTCCTACCATTGCTGAAGGCTTCATAGATGGCTATTTCACTATTTATGGGATACCTCTAGAGCTACAAACGGATGGGGGTGGTGAATTTAATAACAAACTGATGTCTGCTGTATGTCAGGAGCTACTCATTCAGTTCAGAATCATAGTACCATACAACCCACAAACAAATGGGGTAGTAGAAAGGACAGAGTAATTAAGTCTGCCCTAACTGCCATATGTGCTCATCATATTCGGACATCGGATGACTACCTTCCCCAAGTTAGGTTTAGTTTGAATACCAGTATTCATCGAACTGTAATGGACCAACCTCTCTACCTTTTCACAGGCCATCATGTAGATATTCCTGTAGGACTTTCGAAGCGACTCATATGCGATGATGATTCTCATTTGATGCTTCGGGAAATCTTGAAAGAAGCTTGGAAAGCAGCACAAGAGGCTTCCCATGCAGCACGGCAAACATGGACAAGAGATTATTATCGACATGTTTGAAAGAACCTCTCCCTTAAAGGAGGGGCATTGGTGCTCTGCAAAGTGAACAAACATCTCAACACTCTGGCGCCAAGATGGACAGGGCCTGCAAGGATTCCGAAGAAGGTCGGTCCTGTAGTCTATATTGTGAAAGACTTGTATGCAGATCGCGTTAAAGAAAAGCGGGTCCATGTGTAGCATAACATACTGCCCCCCCCCCTCTTCCTTGGATAGTGCGCGCGTGTACGCGCATGTGTGTGTGTGTATCTGTGTTATGAGTGTCATGCATTTGCGAGCCTGCATGTATGAATACAAAATCTGTGTCTGTGTGCGTGTGTTTGCGTGCATGGATGCATTTGTGACCAAGGGCGGGGGAGTGCCTACTGTCGATTTGCCCCCCTCCCCCCAATTGAAATGTACAAATAGGCCTACGTGCGCTTGTTGACTGTCAGTCAGTTTTGTTTTTAGCTTTTCATTTGAAAATTTTAATTGTAGAGGGAACTTGTTATTATTTTGTTTTATTTATTTGTATTAATTCTGTATTATATTTTAATTGTTCAAGGTATCATGTTTTACTGTTTTAAACCTATCTTTTATGTGTTTTATGATTTCGTGTGCGTTATACGTGTGACGTCACGGCCTCCCGCGGCCTTCTTGTACGTGCTTGAAAATATACATTCGCTGTTATACTGTACTTCGGGGCGTTTCTTTTTCCTCATCCTCTGGCAACCATTTTTAAGAAAGGACATTATCACGAGGCCGGCAGCACCAGCTTAGAAACCTGCATAAAGAGAGCAAGCTAAGTATTGAGCTATACTGGCAGTATTTATACAAGACAGGAGCTGGACTGTGGGGAATTATACACATATATATATATCATCACATATTATATGCAGCCTTGTGGATCTTCTACTTAACTTTATACTTCTTTTTCTACCTTCTACTACAATTTCCCCTTTCATCTTATCCTCTTACTGAATCTTGCACTGTTCTTATGCTAGCCTATCTTGTTCTTTCTCTTTTAATCTTTCAATAGGGTTTTTATTTATTTATTAACTTATTCATATTAAACTTTACATTGAAATATCACGGAAGATCCTGCTGAGACATCCCACAGGGTCAGATTCCCCTGGGACCATCCTCATAAGTGGGAATTTGACTCCAGGGGATGGGTTTACCCTACAGATGCCCACTGACCTTCATAGGGAGGGACCCTGGCCCTTAAGGCACCCTTATTGGTTGGTGGGGCCCCCTGGTGACTACGGACGTCCTTTATGCTACATATGCAATTTTTGGTGTACAGCGGTGGGACGGGACGTCCCGGAAAAGACCATCAGTATGAGGAAGGTTCTGTGATATTCCAGGTCCAGCTTAGCTACTTTTTGATAGTTTAGCTTTGCATTTGTAGATTAAATGAGCCACCGTGTTATTATTTTTTAATGCTTTGGCATGTTCGTCTGTTGTGATTGAGTTTCAGGTAACTTTCTGTTGTAGTATTGTACTATATCTGAGCTGGCATTATTTTTCTTGCAGAGATAACAATCCTTTTCCAGGCATTAGATGTTCTGTAACTTTCTGTTGTAGTATTGTACTATATCTGACCTGGCATTATTTTTCTTGCAGAGATAATCATCCTTTTCCAAGTATTAGATGTTCTGTACTAACCGTCAGTTCACTTAAGCTTTTTCTTGGTGGCTCATTTCAGTCTAGGGATATTTCTTCTGCTTATTAACTATTTTCCCCTCAACAGCTGCATTTCGTGCCAGTGTTAGAGTCCTGGGTTAGTACGTGTCGGGAGGGGGAATGGTGGTGCCTTTTTAACAATCACTGGTATCATATTTACTGTGGTATTATCTTTTTCTGTGGCGTTCCATTGCTGTGGTAATCCCTTTATAGCTTTTTTTTTTTTTGCTGCGGTATCCCCTTTTTCCTGCAGTACCCCCTGTTTGCTGCAATAACCCCTTTTTGCTGCAGTATCCCTTTTTTACTGCGGTACCCCGTTTGCTACAATAACCCCTTTTTGCTGCGGTATCCCCTTTTTGCTGCGGTACCCCGTTTGCTGCAATAACCCCTTTTTGCTGCGGTATCCCCTTTTTGATGCAGTGCCCCGTTTGCTGCAATAACCCCTTTTTGCTGCGGTACCCCCTGTTTGCTGCGGTACCCTGTTTGCTGCAGTAACCCCTTTTTGCTGTGGTAACCCCTTTTTTTCTGATGTGATATTGTGCTCTAGGAGTTTGTATTTTGTTTGTTTGAGATACGCTTTCGCTATAATACTGCTTACTCTGGGTTCTCATTTATCTGATTACATATTGTGTTCCCCTGCATTAGTGTTACCCATTGACTATACCTGTCCATGTAAGCGACTTGCATTTGTAGTGTGCCGCTGTGTATTATACTGTGACCTATGCCACAAAAGGGGACAAGGAAGCTACCCATAAGGAGAAGTGTATGTAATCCTATCAGCCAGTCTTCCTCGTTTACTACATCTCCAGAAGGAGTATTACTGCCAATTGTTGTGGGTGGTTCCCAGCCGGATCTCCACATGGCCAGTGCCGCGATAGCTGCAGACCTTACAATGCATGAGGTGACCATGCAACAAATGAAGCAAGGGAGCGAGCAGATGGACCAGCGAATGAGAGAGTTGGAGAAGAAGTTTGATGAGGTCCAGCGTAGGATGGAGGAGCAGCACCAGCAGATGGTAGAGGAGCGCCAACGGACCACAGAACGTCATCAACAGCTGCTAGATATGATTGAGCGGACACTGCCTGGTCCTGCTTCCAGTGAATCTAGCAGTGAAGTTATTAGCGGGCAGTCACAATCAATGCCACCCCTACTGATGCTTTCAACAGCCCCACAACAGTTGCAGCCTATGACTCGTGACCAACATGATGGAGAGGAGGTTTCTCCTGGGACAAGGTTGGCTGGAAGTCAGGCAATTGTTACCAGCATTAGCCCTCGGCCTCGAAGCTACCAACTCCAAGAGGGTGAAGACGAGAATCTGCAGCTGCCTAGACAACGCCAACAGGACAGCAGGCACCGTGTGGACCGCCAGAATCCTGACAATGATGGAGGGGAAGTGTGTCACCACCGACCAGAACGAGCTGTAACCTGGGAGCAAGGAGGTCAACAGCATCAACGCAACCGAGTCGACAGGTCCTGCTGCGACAAAACTATAGGTGATCCAGGTTTTTGGAATGGAGGCTCAGAGGTCACATACCGGGGAGCAAGCAGGGACCTTGAGCAATCCCTCTGTCCATCTCAGAGAGCAGAAAGGCAGCCCAAGGATAGATGCCAGCCAAGGGACGTCAGGTATGACTACCCCCAGAGCTGTTTAGCCAGTGGCCAAGATTTACCCCAACCACTGCCTCGTAGGAATATCCAGCCTGATCCAACTATACCTTTGGGCTCTCGTAATGAAGTGCCACGGGATCGCTTCTCTCTTAACTCCGTTTATCAGCACCCAGTACTGCAGAGTCGTCCAGATCACCACATAGCCCACTCTCAAAACCAATATCCTCCATGGTCCCTTGCAGATCATCGCCACCTAGGTTCTTCGCACCACCCTTCAGCAAATATCTCTGAAACCCCAGTGCAATACATTTTCTCTAAGGCCAAGATACCAGAGTTTAGAGGAGAAGTAACAGCAGCAAAACCCTTCCTCAAGAATCAGGAGGTTGAAGGATGGATTAGATCCATTGAGAATTTAGTGAAGCCACCTACTCCTGAGATGTTCATCCAGGCTGCCAGGACCAGCTGTAAGGGCCGTGCAGAACGTATCATCAACTCTGCACTTTTCGATCACATCACCAGCTGGCAAGAATTTAAGGCCCAAATCTGCAAGACTTTCCGTGGTACTTGTACCACGGCAGATTTCTTTAAGGTGCTGTATGAACATAGCATGACTGGTGAGCAGGCACCTATGGACTTTTTCTTGGAGATCCAGGGTAGTGTATACCAGGGTTACCGGGACTATCCAGCAGCCATTGGTGACCCAGATGAGTTGGTACGCAGGGTATTTATTGGTGGCTTACCCCCATGGCTTCGTGACATTCTAGCCATCAGGGATGACAGTTCACCAGCACAAATGGCTGATGCCGCCCAGCGTGTGTGGAATGCGAGGCATGGGGTACAACATCATAAGCAGGGCATGTCCGGAGAACTCTGTCGTAACCCAGAGCGACCACCGAGAGGCAGGGACCATTATGCATTTGTTGTTGAGGCAAGTACAACTAGGCAGCAGTCAATGCCCCTACAAGACCAACCAAAGTGGTGCACATATCACCAAGTTGCAAGTCACCATGCTGATGAGTGTCGAGCTAGAGCTACTAACAGACCTAATGTTTGCTATAACTGCAGAAGAACCGGCCATTATAGGAATGCTTGTCCCTTTCCTGCGGGCCAGGGTGCCCAGGCTCCCAGTGCTGCTGGCTCAACCACCCTTTGTGAGGGCAGACTACCAATTAGTCACTTCTCCAGACACAGCATCAGGTCCTGCCACTGGGGTGGTTCAACTAGCCCTGGCTCATCTCTATGGCTCTGTCAGTCTTCCGCCCCACACTGGCTACCAGTATCGGTGCAGAGAACAACTCCAAGCAATGGTATATATGAGTTCAGCCCCAGAGAGTCAACCATCTTCAAACCTTCACCTGCATTCATCACTATAGAAGGGTGGCGTGGGGTCATCTGGGTGGAGAATCCTACAGGCAAGGAGTTGACAATTAAACCCGGCACAAGACTAGGAACAGTGTCCCCTGCAGCGTCTGCCCCGTCCGCAGCCGCAGTGAGAGCTTCAGCCGCAGAGTCGCCTGCAGCGTCTGCCCCGTCCGCAGCCGCAGTGAGAGCTTCAGCCGCAGAGTCCCCTATAGCATCTGCCCCGTCCGCAGTTGCAGTGAGAGCCACAGCTGCAGAATCGTTTGTCTCTGATTTCCATAGGACAGGTGGTGCAGCCTCAGCCATAGAGGAGTTAGGGAGAAATTGGGAAGATGACAGGGGTGATGGTGGGTTTGAGTGGGAAGAAGATATAACCCACTTCGATCGGTTCTATGGTTTGGAGCTAATTGGTGACAAGCTGGAGTCTTTCCCTTTTTCTTATGATCTCCCACCTTCCTTTGCGCTTGCAGCTATCAGTGCTGTTGAGGATGTAGAAGAATTTGAAGATCTTAAGGCAGAGATTGCACCTGACCTTAGTCACCTAATCGACACAGAACTCGAAAGGGCTACAGCCTTGTTACGTAGATATTGCCTCCTATTCGATGGAGGGGAGAACACTGTAGGACATATACCGGAGATACAGCATCGAATTGACACTGGTAATGCAGCACCTGTCTGTACAAGGCAGTGGAGGCTGCCCCATGCAACAAGACAAGTAATACGAGAGCAGTGTGAAGTTATGTTGAGGGCAGGGGTAATTGAACCCTCCTCTTCTCCATGGTTAAGTCCTGTAGTCCTAGTTAAAAAGAAGAATGGGAACCTACGTTTCTGTGTAGACTACAGGAATCTCAATGCTGTAACCAAAGCAGATGCATACCCTCTGCCTCGTATTGATGAGCTACTGGATGAACTCGGACCTTCCCGTGTCTTTACCAGTCTTGATGCTAGAGCCGCATACTGGAGTGTTGATATACATCCAGATGACATGCAAAAGACCGCATTTAGTGATGGCTATCGCCTATTCCATTTTAGAAGGCTCCCATTTGGACTCAGCACTGCTCCATCGACCTTTCAAAGAGCAGTGAATATGATCTTAGCATCTGTCCTTGGGCGTCACACTCTAGCATACTTGGACGACATCATCGTGCACTCCAAGGATTTTGACCAACACTTGAGGGACCTCGAGGAGACTCTAAAGTTATTGTCTGCAGCAGGTTTCAAGTTGAATCCTGACAAGTGTACAATTGCCACCACCAACATAAACTTTCTGGGCTTCACGATCTCCCCCGATGGCATCGCCCCAGATAGAAGCAAGGTAGCAGCAATTGTTGAGACACCAGCTCCTAAAAACGTTAAAGAAGTTCGACGTTTCCTGGGGGCCACCAACTTCTTTCGTAAGCATATTCCCAAATATGCCACTGTTGCAGCTCCCCTCCATGTTTTGTTAAAGAAAGGTCAAGTTTGGGAATGGGGTGATGAGCAGCAATCTGCATTTCAGGACCTGAAAAACTTGTTAACATCTGAACCTGTTCTACAGCAACCCGATTTCGGAAAGGAGTTTGAGTTGCACACTGATGCCAGCTCAGTCGCTGTTGGGGCTGCCCTTATGCAACGTAGTGACCAGGGTGCCTTGCATGCTGTAGCCTTTTATAGCCGGAAGCTGCGAGATGCCGAAACGCGCTACCCAGCAATAGATTGTGAGGCCTTGGCTGTTGTTGAGGGGGTGCGTGTGTTTGATGCTTACCTCTATGGTCGTAGGTTTGTCATCTATACTGACCATCGTCCCCTGGTCCATGTGTTCAAACACCGAACCAAATCACCTAGGATGACGAGATATGCCCATGATCTCTCTTTTTATGACTTTGACATCAGATTTAAGGAGGGACCAACAAACTATGTACCTGATTTGTTATCTTGACACGTAGCCACTAAAGACCAGGAGGTGGCCACTTAGCAGGGCCAGGACCCCAAATTCAGTGAGATTGTAGAGTATCTCAAGTGTGGAAGGGTGCCTAAATGCAAGCTTCCTTCTGCACTCTCTAATTTTGAGTTAAAGGATGACATCCTGTATCGTTTACTACATCTCCCTGACCAGACCATTTTGTGTGTACCTGAGCATCTTCATAAGTCAGCGCTGAGGACTGCTCACTCCACCTGGTATACAGGGGACCTATGGCAATCTCCGTAATATGTATTACTGGCCGAGGAGTGTCAGTCATGCCAGCAGAATAGAGGGGTGGCACAAAGAGTACCAATGGCTGAAGCTCCCCTGGCTCTTTATCCTTTGGAGAGAGTGTCCATGGATATCCTTGACCTTAGCCAAGCCCCTGTACGCTACACACTTTCCATTGTTGACCAGCACACTAGATTCCTCCAGATTGTTCCAATGAAGGCCATCACAGCTGCAAAGGTCCACCAAGTCTTTCTTGAACACTGGGTAACATACATTGGACCACCACGTGTAATACAGAGTGACAACAGAAGGCAATTTACCTCAGGGCTATTTGAGGAACTGGTAACTCTTCCAAGATCCACACATCATTTTACTATTAGGTATCACCCTCAAGCAAATGGTCTGGTTGAGCGGACCAATAGAGTTGTGAAAGCGTCTCTACGCTCCATAGTGGGGGATCATCCTGCACGCTGGCACACATACATCCCAGAGCTTCGCCTAGCTCTCAACTCTGCTATCCATCGATCGACAGGTGAGCAGCCCTTGTACCTGCTTACTGGGCGGCATGCCTACTTCCCAGTAGGCCTCACAAATGAGGCCTTATTCGCTGATAACGACGACCTGCAGCACCGCTTAAAGACTGCCCGAAGAGCAGCAGTGGAAGCCTCAAAGGAAGCACGTGCCATTTATGGGAGAGGTTATGACCAACGGGCCAAAGGAACTTTTGCTCCAGAGGAAGGTGACTTGGTGTTATATAAAGAAATGGCTCCAAGGCCACTTGGAGCAAGGTGGAAAGGACCAGCCAGAATCTGTAAACGAATAGGTCCTGTTTCTTTCCAGATCCAAGACTTGGCCCTTGATAAGATATTACGGGCCCATGCTAATCATTTACGTCCATATCGACAGTCACAGGAGCTTGCTTTTCCTGAAGATGAGCAGGAGGAAGTTCCAGAACCTGATACTGACCAACCAGCTGGAGATGACCCATGGGTGGCTGTGCTAACCAGCTGTGTGTTGGATCCCAAACTCCCTATATAGACATCTGTGCTTTATGTAAAAAGCTTGTAAATTAATTTTACGATGTGTCATGGACATTCAATTTTAATGAATTCATGTAGAGTTGTCTTCGGGACCATATGGCTTCCTTTTACTTGTATTCCTTTTGCCTTTGTTCTTAGTCTTACTCGCGTTTTAGTCTTGTTTTGCTGCTCTATTGTTCTCATATTCCTCCTGAAATTTTACTCTTGTTGACATTTATTTGCCCACGTACTAGCACAGAATCATCATCCCGGAGTGTTTGTATCTCAAAGTATGTCCTGGCATTGTATTTTCTCAAAGACCAGAGGGTGGGGCGCCCCGGACGGGATGATGAGTTGTCTCCGACAAGGCACTGGTATTCTGGTGATATGTGTGTGTGTGCTTTTTCTCAGTTCACTCCTGTCTGTACTGTCAGAGCTCAAGCTTGGTTTTGTCTCTTTTCAGGTCTCCGCTGGCTGCTTCGACCCGGATCGGGGGAACGGATTCTGTAGCGTAACATACTGCGCCCCCCCCCCCCTTCCTTGGATAGTGCGCGCGCGTCCGCGCATGTGTGTGCGTGTATCTGTGTTATGAGTGTCCTGCATTTACGAGCCTGCATGTATGAATGCGAAATCTGTGTCTGTGTGCGTGTGTTTGCGTGCATGGATGCATGCGTGACCAAGGGCGGGGGAGTGCCTACTGTCGATTTGCCCCCCTCCCCCCAATTGAAATGTACAAATAGGCCTACGTGCGCTTGCTGACTGTCAGTCAGTTTTGTTTTTAGCTTTTCATATATATATATATATATATATATATATATATATATATATATATATATATATATGTATATATGTATATATATTTATATGTATATATATTTGTATGTATATATATTTATATGTATATATATTCATATGTATATATATTTATATGTATATATATATATTCATATGTATATATATTTATGCCTTTCTTGTTTATCTCCTTTTATTCTGCGTTCCATCATTTCTTTTGGGTCATTTTGATTTACGAATACTACTCTTTTATATGTATGATATATACTAAAGATAATTAATTATCACTTTTTGTTTCCTTGATATAATACATTTTCTCTTTCAGCATGTTTTTTTATACCATAAAGAATGAAGAAGTAGTTACTCCTTTTCTTTAATGGAAGCCCTTTGCTGCTGTCCGTCTTTTCCTCATATTTCACTCATGTCATTAGTTTTGTTTAATCGATTTTAGAATGAAGTGTGTGCCCGGGCATAAGTTGTGAGATATGATGCAAATTATCGCAGCTGACTTTGAGAGATTTGGATCTATTAAAATGATAAATGGTGTTCTGGAATGTGAATAATTTCTTTGCGGTTATGGGGACGTCTCGGAATCTATGTTAATTGTTAACAGCCTGCGTCATCGCAAACATATTTCATAAATTGTTTGATTATCATCTAACTATTTCTATTATTGTTAGTGTCAACATCATGATTATTAATTTTATCATTATTGTCATTACTCTTATAATTCTATTGTTATCATTATTTTATTATCATCTTTATTATTATTATCTTTATTATTGTTCATATCGTTATTATCATTATCAGTATTATCATTATCAGTATTATGTATCATTATTATCTTGAGTATCATACTTAACATCACTATGATTATCATCATTAATGTTTTCACCATCATTATTATAGATAGTGGTAATAGCAATACTGGAGAAGGCCATGAGGACACTAAGTGGTACAGGGAATAAAACTAACAAAAAGGCGTTGCTGCACAATGACGTTCGAGTCTTGGCAACCTACTGCTGTAGATGTCGACGCGTCTGTATCGCTATTTTGGCTTCAGGGGGTCTGGGTACTAGGGTATGGAGAGGGTCTAGCTTTTATATCTGTATATTTGCTTTCTTTCTACATCTATCGGTCAGTCCTTCTTTCTGCCTGTTTTTTTTTTTTTCTCTTTCTTCTTCTTCTGCACTCTCTCTCACTTTTTTTTTCTCACTCTTTCTCTCCTTTCTCTCACTCCCTATCACCCTTCATGTACCGATCTCCCCCTTCCCTTCGGCTTTTACCTCGATGATTCTCTTAATTTCTGAATGTATATTAGTGTTTATAAAATGAAAATGGAAATGGTTTTAGGGAAATGATGTTGATGATTTAGATGTGAGGAGATCGAGGGTCCAGAAGGGCCTGTAAGGTATTTTGAAGAAATGTGAAAAATAGTTTTGCGTAACGACTAAGAATGATGAAAACAATATATGTGTAGGATTTCAAGGAATTAAAAAAAAAAAAAGAATGTTAAGAGACTTTTTTCAGTAAAACATCACTCGAAATCAAACACTCGATAGATATTTAAAAGCATGAACAATGTCGAGTTTGCTGATTTCTCATCAAATTTCATCTTCTGTGAAGTAACATTAAACTGGAAAATATTATCCATATTTTCCCCTCATCTTCGACTTCTGCGTGTCTTTCTTTTTCTCCCTTTCTCCAG